>JADLZK010000612.1:0-21576 GCA_015847255.1 Hyparrhenia diplandra | reverse complement strand
ATAACCGCACATAATGCGTCGAAAGCGAACATCACCATACAAATAACACACTAACGACACGCACAACAAAATACTACTCGCATTAAAGTAGGTTAAGTCGTTTTGACTTTTTGAAGCTTCGTGTTTGTGTATCCGTCTTATTAAAATATTTCGTAAATATTAAAATAAATTAATTAATATTAGTATTTTCATTGATAAAATAAGTAAATATGAAATAAATTATATTTGTCTTGAAAAATTTGAATAGGGCAGAAGCATTAATAAGATGGCACCGCGCATGCACGCGTGTTCTAGCTGAAAACGATTATGATAAGCAGCTAGCCATTGTTGACGCTATTATAAGGAGGAAACCATTAAAGGAGCTTTTCATTTAGAGTATTCAAATGGCGTCGAGGGTGCGTACGCGGTGGTCATTGTGGCGGCGGCGTCCGGGTCGTCGCGGTCGGCGGCGGCGGCGCCGTTGAGGGTTGAGGTGGCGCGGCGGCGCGGGCGGCGCGGCTGCCTGAGGAAGGCGCGAGCGCGCCCGCTCGAACTGCGCCCAGCGCTTTGCTCCAGCGTGCCGTTGTAACCGACGGACATGCGGATGAGGGCCGGGGGAGATGCCCGGCTTACCTCGCGGTGCCGGTGCTCCCGGGGACGGACAGGAGGCGTCTCGTAGTAGCCGGGGAGACGGCCATGACGGCGAAGCGGGTGGTGCATGAGGCGGTCGGCGCGCTTCCTCCGTGCCCATGTCGAGGCACAGCACGCCCCCGCGCGCCGTACCCCGGGTTGGCCATGGCGGCCAGCCGCTGGTGGGTGGTCGGGGAGGCGGGTAGATCACGCGCGCAGGCGGCGCGCTGCATCCCTCACGGAAGAACGCCAGCGCGCGCCGCGAGTGCTCCCGCATCCGCAGCGGCAGGTGCGGCAGCCCCGCTCCGACAGCTCGAAGGCCACCCTGGCGTTCATCATTGGGGCCCCAGCAGGATCATCGCCCCGTCCACCACGTCCAGCATCGCGTCCAGCGAATCGCCGCCCCGCAGATGGCGCCGGCGACGATGTCGGCGCCGCCGCTGATGAACGGTGATGCTGTGGACGACGACGTCGGCGCCGGAGGCGCGGGCGACACCACCACGGGGGTCAGGGTGTTGTCCACCACGAGAGCCTGGCGCCCGCCTCGTGCGCCACCCGCGCCAGCATGGGGATGTCCACGACGGCCAGCGTCGGGGTTGGACACGGTCTCCACGTACACCACCCGCGTCTCCCCCGGCACCACCGCGGCGCGCCACGGCGGCCTCGTCGTCGGTGTCCACGAAGGTGGCGCGCACCCGGCGGTGCGCGGCAGGGAACCGGCCAGCAGCGCGTGGGTCTCAGCGTACAGGCACCGCGGCGCCACCACGTGCCCGCCGGCCCCGCCAGCTCCAGGGATCACGGCGGAGATGGCGGACATCCCGGACGCCGTGCAGTAGGCGGCCTTCCGTGCCCTCCAGCGCCGCCATCCTGCCGCCCCAGCGCCTGCACCGTCGGGTTGAAGGGCCGGCTGTACATGTACATGATGTCGTCGCGGTCGGGGGACCAGCTGGCCCGACAGCATGCGGCGGATGGTGGCCGGCTCCATCAGCCTGAACGTCGCCGACGCCTCGATGGACATGTTCACGCCGCCGTGCTCGCCGAACTCGTGCCTCGCCGAGGAGCCAGCGCCGCCGCCGGGTCAGCCTCCTCCTATATTGCCGTTGCTGCCCGTTGGGCTTCTCGTCAGCGACGCTGCCGTTGCTGCCGGCTTCGTTGACGAACGGGCGCTCCAGCTCAGAGGCGGCGGCAGGCTCTGTCTCTGACATTGGGATGGGAGCGTGCGTGCGTGGTAGAGGAGCTTGTGGGGTGTGTTGTTGAGAGCGGAGCGGTGCGGTGCGGCAGATCGGGCTCGTGCGGGGGCAATTTGTAGCCATGGACAGTGCGTGAGGCTTCCACGTGGGTGGGCTGGTTTTCACCAAAGTTTTCCTACCTGCCGATATGTTTCCATGCGCACCTTTCTTTCCTTCTCAATCAGTGCTACCTTTCCAAATCATATTTCCAAATCGATCCATCAATGACACAAACGAAGCACCTTGCTAAAATTGAAGATCACGGCCAGCTCTTTCCACTATATATATATATATATATATATATATATATATATATATATGTGCTTTTAGCCTGCCGTCAGAAGTAGGAGTACACAAATTGCGCAGTTCTCGAAAAAAAAAAGTACACAAGTTCACCCATCCACTTGCTGCATGCACATTGGGCAATCGTGATTTCAGGTGCTTGCAGTCCCGGGCGTCAGACCACCATGTTACGGCGGCGAGATCCTCAACTTTCGGCATCTTTTGCGACTGTGATGATCGGAACCGCTTTCGAGGCGAAGTTTAATAGTTTAGTAATTTCTTCGCCGGCTATTACTTGATGGCGGCTAGCGGGGCCACGTTCTTATTTATGCATAGGCTGCGTGCGGGATACCAGTGCGACATCTGGCGCGTGGCTGTCGCCCGGCTGCGGTAGCCGTCGTGAAGACGCTCATTTTCTCATACTCTGTCAACCTGCTCTCTCCCGCGTGGGCGTGGTGGTCATGAGTATTTCATCGTACTCTCAGGGAGGAGGGAGGGAGGAAGAACATACATGACAACAGCCACGACGCGTGATCTTTGCCGGAACAACAATTCACAGTGCCCGATTATTACCACCGCGTGCGATGCAGGTACCTGAAGACCGATCCAAATTTTTATTCTGGCTGGTAAAGGTTGTTGTACATGCTGCTGGTATGTTGTATTTCTATCCACACATATGGGATTCGTTCGACCAGGGTTTAGCTGGAGACAAATTGGGTGCGCACGATGCTCACCGCGGTCACCCCTTCCTGTGTGGCTGCGACGTGGGGGTCCCTAGGACTAAGGGCACAGAAATCACGGGTGCAAGGACTTTGGGATGCAGAGACATAGAAATCACGGAGCACGGGAATCACTGAGGTCAGATCAAAACACGAAGGCTCCTGTGCACGCCGCGCGCACCGTATTTGTTTCTGTTTAGCTGAGTACTTATGTAATCCATACTATAAATATTAAATTGCACTGATTGGTCATGTGTTGTCGACATGCATGTTCCTTGATATTTTTTGTTTTGAAACATATGAAAAATTTTGTGAAACATGTGGAGGAGAACTTTTGAAGGAATTTTTCACTTCCTTCCACACCCCGCAGCAGGACCTGATCGCACGCCCTGTCTGATCAAGCATTGGTGGCGGAGGCAGCACCTGCACGGATGAGGTGGAACTGGCTCTCCAGTTGGGTTTCACAAAGATCATTCTAGAGCTTGAAAACTGGCGAAAGGTGGCGCCGCCGAGAAGAAGGCCTAGGGGCCCAAATCCATGTCTCGGGGCCGGATCCGGCAGCCCCTACTGGATCCGTCGTCCCCGGCTTTGTTCGCGCGATTCGGTGGTGTCTCGGGCGTGATCCGGCGGCTCTCCTAAAGAGGGGTCCGATGCTGAGGTCGGCGGGAGGAGGGGCCGCTGCGCCTCCTGCCCTCGGGCAAAGAAACGCGGCGGCCCCGAGGCCACGGTCTTTTACTCGGCACCAAGGTCGCGGTCTCCCTCGAAGACCAAGGTTTTGCGGTCTTACGAAACTCGCCCGTCACCGTGGCACACGGGCTGGAAGCCCAGACGGTAGCGTCGGACTTCTTCAAAGCGGGCCTTTTGCGAGTTCGGGAGGCTGGAGCAAAAGACGGCGTCTTCTTGCCCGGCGGCGCCCGAGGTGTTCTTGGGCGGTGCGACTTCCACTCCGCGGCTACCACTGCGAGACCCCCGTTTTTCTCCACCCCCGTCAAACCTTGTGATTTGCACCAAGATGGATGCTCAATGGTGACTGCAGTTCCGTGAATGCATTAGCGGGTGAAAACCCTTGTTCGACAAAATCGGGTAGGCGACCATGGCGCAAGATCGTCATCCACCTCCTTGGAGCGTCGTCGGGTTTTTGTCCCTGCGGACCCGGTAGCGTCATGGGCCTCCCCGTTGGGTTTTCACTGTCTGGCTGGTGGTGATGGCCGCCAATCCCGACTTCTTGGGGCTAGTTTAGAATACGGGCGAAAGCCTTCTGGGATGTGATCGGTCGGACGGCGATGGCGCTCATGGCGTCATGCCCTCCTTTGAACGTCGTTGAAGATTCTACCATTACTGCTTGACAAAGCTGCGTCCTTGTGCGCCCCCTCCCCCTCGGGCTCACGATGCGGTGGCATCTCGGATGTCACATTCCTTTGTTGAAGCGTCGTTTTTGGCGGCTACCATTGTCTCTTTTACGCCGCCGAGCTCTCCCTTTCCTCTCCCCTCTCCTCCTACCTCTTTCCCCTCTGGTGTGTTTGGGTGAGGCGGCCTTGGGCTGGTTGGTTGTTTCTTGGCCTTTCAGGCTAGTGTCCTCCTAAAGCGCCTACGTTCCATCGGCGCTCTCCTTAATGGGGCTAGAAAAATCAAATGTCGGGGTGGAGTTCCCACCGCTGGCGTCCATTCCCCTCCACGGCTTCCTCCCGTGGGCCGGCGTTGAATGGTGGTACGTGGGGCCGAATGTGCGGGAGGATGTCCCCATCGGCGAAGGGAGGTCGCCGTTTCGGCGATCCTAGGTTGAGCGTGTTAAGTCACCTCTCTTAGTCCCCATTTCAGCATTTGTCCCTCTACTTCGTATCTCGGAGGGGCGCGGTGGGCGGCTTGTCTACGGTGGTGGTGGGGGCACAAAGGCCACGGTGGCCCCGGCGGAGTATCTTTGTTCGGCGGTGGCGTAAATCGGCCTTCGGTTGGTGACTTGCGGCTTGGGCTAGGTTTTTACCACATTTGTTGTACCACGTGGTGTTGTAATATCTCTCCTCCCTCTCTTAGTGTTTGAACTTTGTAACAAGGCCACCCCTATTTCACCCACCAGAGCTCTGCTTGGAATCTATGGGGCATATATTTGCGGGTGGGGATTTTTGTCCCCCCACACCCAGTTACCTCAAAAAAGAAGAATGGTAAGAGCAAATGCGTGTGCATGTGCCTTCGCCGTGTCTTCACGGCAAATGTACTCCCCCCTTTTATAACTGAAGGGGAGGGGTCTCGATCTTACAATCATGATGATTCCACATATACTAGGTAGTACGCCTACCAGGTTACTGCTACCCGGCTTTGCGTCTTGGTGCTTCGTCTTGGGGCCATCATCATTGTGTGCTTGACCCGTTGTGCAGCGCCCAGAGTCGGTATGCCTTAATCCAAAGCTTGTAGTGGGGTCTGGTGGCCACTGTCGTCCTACAAGATTCTCATCCACGGGCCTCGCATTGAATTTTTGATGGGACTACATTTGCGCCTGGTGGCGTCCAGTCGCGGCGGGATAATGATGACGGATGGCAGAGCTATGCGCATGGCGTGGGCGTGATGGCGGTCGTCGGTGGCGACGAGCGCGGCGAAGGATGCGCGGGGTGAGTCAAGATGCATGAACCGTTCGGCCCGGCGCCGTCATTGCCTTGTCCTCAGTCGTGTGCATCAGCAGAGACCTGCGAGGCGGCTCCTTCAGAGACGAGGGAAGAGGTAGAGGCTCGGGCCTCTTGTAACCCGAGGGACTCTACTAGTGTCGGGCTCGGGCGGGCGGAGTGGCGGGGGCTCGTGCATTCCATAGTCTGGGATGTGCCATTGTCATGTAGCCATCCTTGGGCAAAATATATGGTCATTGCCTCTTGGATGTTTTTAGTTGGCCCCTCATCGTCCCTTTTCGCCCAGGAGGCCGATGTTCTCGTTGATTCCCTCGTTGGGGACGATCTAAGGCATCCATTGAGTTGCAAGCGGGTAAATTCGCGTGGAAATCTAGTATCGTTCGTTTGGGATCCGGCCGGAGCTAGTGTCGATTCCCATAAAATTACGGAGGAGTGGTCATATCGGGGGTTCTCGGGAGTGGTTACGATCACCCCCGGGGCTACATAGCCTTTTTCGAATAAACCCTACAATATGTAGACTTCAGCACGGGACTAGAATACAAAAACTAAGGGTCCCGTGGCGCTTGGGGCATCACGGGTGTCGATCGCTAGTGTGTCCACCTTTCTATTTTGTCCCTCGCTCTCGGACCCGGTTGGAGGCGGTTGTCGAACCCCTTAAACGGGCGGCCTTTGATCTCTAAGCCTGTGCGCGACGGGGGTTTGCCCATTCAAATGGGCGTTTTGATCGAAGGCGTAGTGCGTTCGATAGCACGGTCATTTTGGGATGAGGTGGATTGGACCTTAATTTGTAAGACCGAGGGTTAGCACGACTTGTTGGTGGTGAGGTTTGCGGGTGCCGGTAAAGCGATGTCGTGGTGAAGTCACGCTATTTCTCTTTATCGGTCTTTCTTGAATTGTTATCCGTCACGGGGTTGTGTGGTAGAGGCTCGGGCCCTTTGCTTCTTTCCTTCGTCTAGAAGGATGCGCTCCCGTGGGTCTCGGCGGGCGTCTTGTGACCTTGGCGGTTGACAAGGCGGTGAGAGTCGAGGATGGCGGTGTGCCATCAATCGAGGCGATGGTTTGATGGGACTCAATGAGCCATCACGCTGCGTGGGTTTGAGGGCGGCGGATCTGGCGAGTCTAAGCCTAGTAAGTCCTGATTTTTTAATCGCGGTGATCTTTGCTACCCCTATAAGTATGGGCTGATTTATCTCGGCGTTCTTCACCCCCTTCTGCTTTTCACAGCGCTATTCACATCTACTCTCTTGCCTTTTATCCGATTGCTTAGGAACCTCAAATGGGATTTGGCAAGAGAAGAGAAGAAGGGAAGCTAACCTCGTTGTCGGCCCTACGCACCTGTAGGCTCTACCCCGTCGTCTTTGCCACCACTATCGCTTTCCCTTTTTTGCCATGGCGGGGGGACCTTATCGGCCAGGCCCATGGACCATGTCGGCAGACCGGTGGAAGTCTTTGGAGGGCCTTGTCGTCGCCGGGCTCCTCGGGCCCGCCGCGGATGGCGACCACCCGGGTGGATTGCTCCCAAGATGGGAGTAGGGGCCGGTACCCCGGCGGGTTATGTCATCGGCTTAAAATGGCGTTTTTTTCGCGGCGGGGCCGGGGTTCCGGCATCCGTTTATGTGGGGCTTCGCATCACTCGGGGGTGGAGTTGCACAACTTTACCCCTAATTCCATCTTACCCAGCGACCATTTTGCAGCCCGTCTATGTGGGATTCCTAGGGATTTCTACTCATTGGAATATGGCCGCCTATTCAAGGCGGTGATGTCCGATCCGGCGGTCGGGGGCCGCTCGCCGTCTTGTTGCGGTCGAGGGTTGCGAACTCTGGTTCGTCCGGCCCGCCACACATGTACATCGATGTGGAGTTGGCGAGCTACGCCCACGATTGGCGAGGGGCGTTGGTTTTTATCTCCACGGTGATGATGATGATGGCCTGCCATCTTATTTAGGGGCGGGACTCTAATGTCCCGCTTGATCTACGGCACTATGGTGCCATGGAGAAAAGAACAACACGGTTCGACCATTCACCGGCGCTCTAAGCGGTTCTTAGGGCGGCGGCCTCAGCAGGATGGGAGTCATCGCGGCCTTTCATCATCGTAGAGTGTTGCCGCTGATGAAGCGGTTGCCGGCTTGGAAGAGTTGTGGCGGACTCCCCAATCGGTCATGGATGTCGGGGGCGATCCTCCACGACGCCCGGCCGTCGGCGGGCGGATTCTGGCTGGCGTCCACCTCGGTTGTGGCGGGCTTCAACAAGTTCGATGCATCCTAGTCACGGTGTAATCACGTCCGGTGAGTGCATGGCAAGCATCCGCTCTTTGTGCGCTTGCGCCTTTTGCTTATCCTCTTAATGGTGTCTCTACGTAGCCGGGACCACACGCCATGGGCCAAGCCCAACCCGGCCAGGCCCGACAAGCACCGGCCGGTGCCAAGGCCGCGGCGCGACTACAAGAGGAAGGAGCGAAGGGAGCATTAGACATCAACGAGGAATATCGAGAATATTTCTTTACCTCTACTTTACCTTTACTTGTACTATCTTGTTCTTCTTCCCCAGCTCTTCCTCTCCTCCCTTTGTGCCGGTTCGGCTCCTTCTAGAGCCTTCTAGATCTGAGAGATTAGTAGCCCGGGTGTGGGGTTGCTAGCGGTATCCTTCTAGATTAGTAGCCTTCTAGATCTTGCGAGATTAGTGGCCGGTGTGGGGTTGCTAAGCGGTATCTTCTAGATTAGTAGCCTTCTAGATTAGTAAGCGCCGACTTCTATCGGCCCGCGAGGGGATGATGGAGGCCAAAGGCTATGGGCTTATTGCCGTGGCGCGAGGGAACCGGCGAGAGGTGGCGAATCACTTTGAAGTGGAGGTGCTACGACACCTTGCGAAGTATTTTTGAGGATGCCCGACCATCCTCAACCTTGAAGTCGGCGGCTCCATGCATTTGTAATCCACATTCCCCGTGCCGAGTCCGCGCGGCGGCTCGGGGGACTAGGCTACCTTTGTAATTCTCTTTTGACTTAAGAATATAGCTTGCTTGTTCGTTTTAAGTATTCAAGGATGCTATTTTTTTAAAAAAAAAATCTTTCTTTTTCGGCTCGGGAGTTTTTTAGGGATCCTTCCCTGTGGTAGCCCAGGGGGCCTTGGTCTTTGATGATTCGAGACCAAGGCTCTCTTATTGCGACCTTAAGAGTAAAAGCATCATATCGCGATCGATGTTTCACGCGTTGGTGTAAACTTTGCCCTTTGAATTGGACAACTTGTATGTACGGCTTTAGCATTCCGGCGATGATGAAAGGGCCTTGCGTGGGCGGAAAGCTTGTGGAGTCCGTTGTTGTCCCTACATTTGTCGAGCACTTGGTCCTAACTTTCGAAGTTCTCGCGGTCGGGCGTGTCGCTCGTGGTACGCCATATAGCTTGTGATACCTAGCGAGTGGGTAGCGCCACGTCTCGGGCCTTCTCTAGTTGGTCCTAAGAAATCTTCGGGAAAGTTGGTTGTTTTTCGCTCATTGTCTGCGCCTGAGCCTCAAAGACCCGTATTCAAGAAGTCGGTGGGTAGGGCGGACTCGACTCCATAGACCAGGAAAAACAGCGGCTTTGTGTGGCTCGGCTTGGCGTCGTTGCGAGGGCTCGGTTAGCGGCGGTAACTCGTCGAGCCACCTTTTCGAACCGGTCTGAGTGCGTCGAAGATTCTTGGCTTTAGACCTTGTAGCATCATCCCATTGGCGCTCCACTTGCCCATTTCTTTTGGGTGGCGATGGCTACCCCAATCCGCAGCGGTTGGTAGTCGTCGCGAGAAAACTTCGAACTTTACTGCACCGGTGAAGTTTGACCCATTGTCGATGATGGGGTTGGGCCTCAAAGCGGTGTATGATATCTGTAAAGAACAACACCGCTGCTTTCGGATCTTAAATTTGTTATGGGCCTATACTCAATCCACTTTGAAAATTTGTCGATGGCGACTAGCAAGTGCGTGTAGCCCCAGTGGGGGCTTTTCGAGGGTCCAACCATATCAATCCCCATACGATAAATGGGCAGGGGAAGTGAGGGCATGGTGTGGAGAGCTGCATCGGTAGATCGTCTAGCGGGCATAGAATTGGCAAACCTTGATAGGTTTAGCACAATTTTGACTTGACATCGGCCCATGGTTGGCGGTGAAACCTCATCGAAAGGCCCATCCTACTAGGGGTTCGGGGTTGCGTGATGGACACATTCCACGAATGGATCTCCGTAGGAGCTCACGCCTTCTTCGATCGGGATGCATCGCTGCGAGGATACCCGGGGCTCGTTTGTATGGCTCACGTCATCGGCCACGAACGACTTGATCGGACGAGGTACTCTAGGAATGGCGCTTGCTAGTCTAGAGTGAGCTCGGTCTTGGGTTGGGCACCACTAGTCGCCATAACCTTGGGCGCGTACCTTTGGCCTCGGACACCTTGGGGATTTGGGTGTCAGGGGGCTTTACCTCTACCGAATTTGGCCAGGGTTCATGAAGATCTCGGGAGAAAGGCGTCCAGAGGCACCATGGTGCGTCAGGCGCTATCTTTACTTTGCTTCGGCGGCGGCTTTGTTATGCCTACGTGGTATATGATTGAGTTCTTGGCCGTGGAACTTGTCTTCCGGGGCATCATACCTCGGCGCAATATGCTTCTATCTTTGGGTCATGACTCGAGGCCTTCATGAAGCCCCGGCTCGACGGTGAGAGTCCCTGTGGCATCGGGCGTCCGACCCGAGCTCGATCGCGATGCATAGACCATTGATGATGGCTTCATATTCGACCGCGTTGTTTGAAGCGGCGAAATGTATGCGAATCGTGTACCGCGTAATATATGAGAAGGTCGGATGACAAGGAGACTGCGCCCGACCCGAATTTCATCGAGGGACCCGTCAAAGTACATGGTCCGGCGATGCGCTGCCTAGATCGGGAGGCGGGAGCTACGTGTTGGTTCATTACGCTAAGAAATCCGCCAATGGGCGAGACTTGATGGCCTTCCTAGGTGCAAATGAGGCATTTCCCCATGAGCTCAACCGCCCATTTGCGACCAGGACCCGGAGGCATCTTGGCATTGGATTATTTCTCTGGGGGAAAAGATGAGACCAACGTGACGGGGTGCCCCTTGAATTAATACCGTAGCTTGCACACCCGGGTAAGCACCACGGCGTAAAAACTTGAATCGAGGGTAGTGGACCTTGGTCTCGGATAATACTTCGACTGAAATAAACCCGGTCTCTGCCGGCGAGTGTGTCGCCCTCATTTCTTTCAACCATAGCGACCCGACCACCAAGCGGGTTGTCGCCGACATAAAGTAACAAGGGGTTCGGCTTTAGTGCGGCGGCATGAGTATTGGCGGGTTGGTGAGTGTAAGCCTTTAGCTTGTCAAGGGCCTCACGGGCCTCCTCGGGGGTCCATGCGGCGCTCGACTTTCTGAGGAGTCGATACGGGGGCGGGGAGCCCTTTTCGGGACGGATGAGCCGACTTAGCGCTTAGGCACCCCATGACCTTCTTCACGAGATGCCCTTGCGGGTCAGCGATGGGCCCCCATTTTGGTGTCTGCCGAGACCTTTTTCGGGATTAGCCGATGCCACGCTCGAGATGATGAAGCCTAGAAGCATACCCGCGGGGTACCCCAAAACGCATTTCTCGGGGTTGAGCTTGACACTTTTCTTGTTAAGGCACTAAATGGTCGGCTCGAGGTCAGCAACTAGGCCCTTGGCCTTCTTAGTCTTGACCACGATGTAGTCCACATATAGGCCTATGAGTTCCCGAGGCGTGGAGCCTACACCGTTGGTAGGTGGCTCGGCGTTCACCCAGGTCGAGCGACATCGTGGTCGTAGCTTGATACATTTTCGGGGCGTGATGAAAGAAGTGGCGGGACTCATTACATTTGGAAACATGGAAGAAATCACGGGTTGAGGCAAGGTAGAGAATTGCGGAGGGCAACTTGGCATAGATGCGCTTGGATTGAATTGCAAAGTGCGAGGGGATATCTTACAAGCCTTGTGTGTTGAGCCCACTGCTCTTACAGGCAAAAGAGCTCAACCACTCCCCACTAATTGCACAAGCGAAGTCCACCGTGATTCTAACTTGGCCTCAAGGAGCCTCATCAACTTAGCATCAAGGCACCTTGCGTAAAACAACTAGAGTAAAGTTAACTAACTAGACACTTAATCAAAGTAGGACGGGGGTAAGACCATCACTTTCATCTTGATCTAATGGTAGCGGGAGTAGGCATCAAGAAAAACCGGTACCTGCATCGCATCGCGATAGAATCCATAATTTGGTCGATCGAGAGGCAAAGGAAAGGGGACCTTCCGGACATGCCATGTTCCGCGTTGGTATAGTCTACGCACATCCACCACTTCCCACTTTTCCTTTTCACCAACCACGGGGTTGGCTAGCCATTCGTACGGATGGAAGACCTCCTTGATGAATCCGATCGCCCGGGAGCTTTTGTACCTTTTCCTACTTGGCTAGCTGCTGGCGGGAGGCGAGCGGCGGCGCATCTTGGTGGTGATGCGGTGTCGCGAGACTTGCTCAGCGTGCTCGATCCAGCGGCATCCCGCGCGCCATGGCCTTCTTGCCGAGCTAGTGCGGCGCCTCGAAGTTGAGGTAGCCGTACCGCTCATGCCGGCGCCCGCGGCGTCGTTGTCCTTCCCTTGCGGCGGCGGAGAGCGCCGCCTCTAGGAGGAGGACATAGGGCGAGACGGACCGCGGTTCACCATGGCGGGCCGCCGCCATGGGTCCCAAATCCTCGGCACCCCCATGCTTTCGATCTCCACCTTGGAGCCGCCTTCATCGGGTTGCCCGGCTCATGAGGGGTTGCGCGGCGCGCCGGTATGAAGTAGGCGCCGTGGAGCATCTGTGCTCGCCGTTCTTCGCTGGAAGGCGATGGACCCGGCGCCCTCAATGCGCACCCTAGGCGCATCACCAAAAGTATCGTCCCATGGAAAGAGGTGTCAAGGTCGAAGAAAGAAGTCCGGTGTGGCCGGTCATGGGGTGGAGTGGCGCCGGTGTTGAGTACCATTCCTCGATCTTCGTCACCCGGGACCGGTGTTCAGGAGCAGCGGCGGAGCTTCGTCGATGTCGAGGGCGGCGACAAACTTGGAAGCGAGCCGCGATCGGCTCCTCATCTAGCTCTCTTGGAACCCGTCTTGCGAAGAACGACTTGCCACAAGCGCTCTTGAAGCCACTCACGAAGCCGCGGCGCCTTCGTCCTCCTCGGCGCCCTACGTGAAGAAAACGCGTCTTCATCGTCGTCCATGAGCGCCGCTGCCTTGTAGAAGAGCGCACCATCGTCATCGTGCGCCTTTGCGACTTGAGAGAGCGCGGTTTCCTCCACCGCCCCGGGTCACCCTTTGTAACACCACGGTGTTAAGCATGTCATTAACATCTGCATTTTATGAGCATAATCATCAATTAGTCTTATGCATTCATGCACATGAAATGATACATCATTTGCTTGATTAAATGCATTTGAATTTGCTTGTTTTGTTGGTCTTATCATTTCATGTATGAAATGCTTGCATAAATTGTTGTTTAGCCATTAATCTTTCTTAGTGATGATCATAGGATGTTTTAGAGCTTGAGTCATGTTGGTCATGTCCTCTAATCATGTTTAATTAGAGTAGTTTGACCTAGATGACCTTCGAATGATTTATTTTGTTTTGCTCAAAAGTCATAGCTAGGGTTTATGCATGTGTGTGCACCCTTTATGAAAAGTGTAGATAATTTCATGGAGAGCAAATGTCATGAATTTGGGTGGATCATGTCGAAAAATCCGAAGTTTGTTTGAATATAGGGTTTGTTTGACGTCGAGTCCTCTTGCTTTATTTGCTCGTAGATTCAAATCCAAGCCAAACTGGGGAAAAATTTTGTATATGTGAAGCGGCTTAGAATTTCGTGAGGAACATTTTGTTCAATATGAGTTTTCCTGATTCTGCACGGTTTTGAGGTTTAGAGCAAAACAGTGTGTCTTAGGGTTTTAGTTAAAAAAAAGAAAGAGGAGAAAGGGAAACCGTGGCCGGCCCCTCTGCCACGAGCGCCGACCGCGCGTGCCGCGTGGCCGCTCTCGCCCGACACCCCTGCCGCGCGCCGTGCCTTCTTGAGGGGAGGAACCGAAGCCCCTTGCCCAAGCCATCTCCTGCCCTCTCTTTCTTCCCTCGCGCAAGCCAGCAGCGCAGCAGCAGCTCAGCTCCGCCGCCGCGGCCATTGCCGACGTCGCCATCGTCGACCTCGCCAACCAACGCTCCAGCGCCCATCCCAGCTAGCCAGCCGTGTCGCCAGCTCGTGCCCTGCCAAACCATCCCTCCCCACCGAGCCAACCATCGCAAGGGAAAGGCCCAAACCGGAGTTCCCGTCGCGCCGCCGCCAGAAACGCCGGCAACCTCGCCGTCCGCCGCGGCCAGCGCAGTCCCGACCACCTCCTGCCTTGCCAGCAAGCGCCTCGTACTCGCCTCGACGTGTTACAGGTATAACCCTAGTTAGTTGACCCGCTTAGAGCTCCGGTTCGCCGGAACGCCGCCGCGCACCGCCATGTCCGCCGCCACGGCGAGTTCATCGCTGTCGCCGTCGACCGTGTTTTTATTGTACTAACTCGCGTTCCGGGGTCGCCTCGGTGTGTTCCATCCTTCCTCAGGGTTACTCGTCAAATCGTGCTCCTGGTCGGTCGAACCGCAACGCCGCCGCCGCTGTGCCGTGGCCGCGGTCGACCGCGTCGTCGTCAAACGTCGCCCAGTCGCCAAATCTGCCGCTTAGCTGGTGATTCAGCGTCGCCTAGGTGTCCCGAGCTCGTGCGCGCATCGCCTAACCCCGCCATCACCAGAATCGTCGAGTACGTCAGCGACCGCCGCCGCCGCACGTCGCTCCTTGCCGCCGCGCTCTCATCGTCGCTAGAGGCCGCATCAGCGTGGGTAGAGGCACCAATCGATAGATCTCGACGAGACGGACTCGTAGGTATGCTCGGATTCGCCGGAGGACGAACGACGGCCAAGATCCACCACCGGCCTGTCACTGCGCCGCCGGTGCTCTGCTCTGGGTCACTGACCCATGGGGCCCACGTCAGCCTGCTATTTAATTCGATTATTCATTTTCAGCATGTTTGTGTACCTTGTAAAATTCATATCTCACTCGTTTTAGCTCGGTTTTGCATGGGGCAAATTTTGTTGTGCTCCTTGTCAGTAGATCTACATGATAAAAATATGAGTTTGCATTTTCTGGTAGTTTTTATATTTATCTAGATTTATCGCTTTATTTGCCATGTAAATAGATAAATGCATAGCTTATTTTTGGTGCTTGATAAAATAGTGGTCCCTATACAAAATATTCATGTTTTGTGATGTGCATCATGGGAAAAATATGTTTGACCCTAGGTTCTGTGGTGGAAATATCATTTTTGATTTATGTGCTATTTACCATGCTTTCTTAGGAAATTTATAGAAAAATAATTACTAGGGTTTTTTGCCATGATAATTTTTGTACACGCATTTGTTACTGTTATATAGCTTTGCATGTTCATGGTTAGTCAGTTTCATGCATTTCATAGTACAAAGTATTTTCATGCCCTGTTTTTATGCTAGCTTGCCATTTTTGTGTAGGACAATATATGCATGAGTTTGCCATGAAATTTTTATGGTATCTTTTGTAGATCAGTAGGATGCTCTGCTAATTTTTGTAGATTTTTCTAAGGTGTTTTCATGTTTATCATATTTATGTTGCATAGAAAATGCCCTAGAAATACATGTTTATAGTAGGGTCTTGTGAGTTGATAATTTTATTAGTTGTTCCTAGCATGGAGATGACCTGTTGGTATGCTTGGTTTGATAAGCTTGGCAGTTTGGCAAATTTTTATTCCTAACATTTATATGATTTATAGTGTGCATGTGTAGTGATTGCTAGGGCATATCATTTTTATGTGCTTTAGATTATCTTTTTGAAATGTCAGTAGGTGTATTTGGTAGTTTATAACCTTGTTTGCTTGCTGGTAGGTTTTGGTAAGCTTTGCATAGTTAGTTTGCAAGTTATTAGTGTTGCATGTAACTTGTTAGGTTAGAACGAGCCTCTGTTTTCTCTGTTTTTGAAATTTTGTAGATGATAGAATCTGGTTAAGAGTATCACGGAGTGTTTTGTAGATAATTTAAGTTAGCTTTCCAAGCAGTATTTGTTTTTTGCATTTGGGGTTATAGAACTGCTTTTTTTTTAGATTATTGCTAGTATGCATGTGTGATGTAGGATTAGTATGGTTGTTTTATGTAGTTCTAATTGTGTTTCTACAAAGAGGTGCACTTACTAGTATTGTTCATCATGATGCATCCATTTATCCTTCATTTATCTTGCATTAAATAATACTCACTCTAAGCATATGCATGCATCATATCAAGATCGGGAGGAGTTAGTTAGGGAGGAGATCAAGGGGCGGGGAGGTCAACCTTCATCGTCTCGGTGCGGCCAAAAGACCTCACGGGAGAGGGAGGCCCGTGACTCCGGCTTCGAGAAGACTCTAACTTCTTCCTACTACTTTTACGAAGGCAAGCCCGGTGCATCTTTGAACTTCCTATGCTTTTCGAATTAACTTGTTGAGTCCTTTTATGAATGTTGCATTAAGTATGGCGTGGTTTGAAACCGTTGATGCATCCTTCTTTGAAGTTGTTGCCCTATCCTATGTAAGGAGTCTAGGTTAAATAAATGCTTTCGGTTATAATGATTGCATTGAAGCGGTGATTTCCGGTCAGAGAGGATGTTTGTGGTTAGTCATGGGTGACTAACAAAGGCTGTACTAAGAACTTGAATAATAAAACATGTGAGATTGTGTGGATATTGTGGTCTTCCACGTCGATTAAAAGGACTCTCACTTTGTGGAATGTGGTCGGGAAGTTGAGCGTGCACTGTTCATATAGTAGGCTCCGCATGGGTGCGTGAGCCCTGGCTCGTGAGAATGCTGGGGGCGGTACTTATGCGGCAACGTCCCTCCTTGGCGTGGTCGGTTGGGTTAGATCGGGGCGCGAGCGCCTGGCGTCGTCTTAGTTGCACGCTCACTTGGTGGCTCGAGGGAGGGGGTTCTTGACCCGGGTCAGAGACTTTTCGTTCCCCTAACGTCTTGGGTGTGATCACGGGACTCCTCGGCGGGGGAAGTCACGGGTTTATAATGGCGGGGGTATTAGCCGGTTGGTTTTTACCGTCGATTCGAATCGCCATCTCTCACGGTTAGTGAGAACCGGGTTGCGTCCGCGGCATAAATAGTCTAATATCACAATAATGGTTATTCTTATTCATCTTTGTTGATGATTAAAATGTTGATCAAGTTACTTATCTTGTTATTTATATATCGGGAGCATATGTTTTAATCATGACTATCTGAGGACTTATGGTTATGTATATAATAATAACCTTTTAACTTGGAAGAACTTTGAGTAGTATGTGTGTAGGCACTAATCAACTTTAATTACGAAAATAAATGTGAGTCGGCCCGACTCGGATAAAAAGCCAAGCATAATCCTTTGGAGTCTTTTCCTTATTTTTACGGTTTAAAGGCGGGTAAGTCTTCGCGAGTTACAATTAGTACTCACGGGTTAATTCCCGATGTTGCGGTGACTCCGTCTAGCATGATTACGTTCGATTGTGATGTCTTTGTGTTTGAAGAATAATGCCTAGGGCATGGCGGTCTCCATATTTCCTGTCTCTTGCTATTCACGGGGGGTGACACTATGTTGGCACTATCTTATTTTATTTCATTTGTACAACTATTTTGTTTTCGAAAGCTATTGCTTCCAGCTCTGAAATACTTCAAAATAAATGTGTACATACTTTCGATTAATATATATTGAATTTGGTTTGAGATACTGCGGATTGGAACTCTTGAGCTCAGCGATCTTGGTTGTATTGTTGATGAGTTTGGGAAATCACTCACGAGATTTCGAATCTGCGGGTTTTATATGGACTCAAGTGTAGGCTGCGATTGCCGGTAATTGTGAATTTATACTTGATTTCTTATAAATTGGTCGGCTTCTGTCACAACCACAGCGATCTCGGTAGCGACTCGGAACCAGATCCGCGCATTGCGGTTGAGGTAGGTGTCATCCGACCGGCGTCGCCTGCGCCACCGTCGCGGTCACCGCCATCGCCGCCTTTCATACGCTTCTTGCCGCCACATGGCCCGGTGGGGATCCTTGGATCCACTTCGAAGCGAGTCACCGCCTTTCTTCTTGTCGGCGTTGGCGCGCAACCCTTGCTCCTCGTGAGCATGATTTTTCTTAGATGGACTCGGCGTAGGATGCGTCAACATCATCCACCATCTTCTAGCGCTAGATATCCTCCGCAGGTAAACCACAGAAGTCATCCATGAGTGACTCCAAGGCGATCTTTGGTTAGCTATACTTGGGCGGGACGCCGTGGAACTTCTCCGCGGCTCGGCGCTCGTCCGAGGTCGTCGTCGCGTACAACTCCATCTATTTGCCGGGTGGTCGGCGCGAGGGGCAAAGTTCTCGACTTGCTCACACGGGGCCGGCGCATGACATCTCCCACTCCTTCCTTAATCGGCTGCCCGAGTGGGCGGGCGCTCACTCGATTGGCCGGCAAACGCGCCTTTGTTTGCGATGTAGTCGAAGCCTCCTTCGTTGTCGCCTTCTGGGCAGCCGCAATTTGGAGCTTTCTGTGATGCGGCGGTGATGATTGCCTCGGCCTGTAGCGCCGATCTTCATGGTCTTGGGGCGTCGCCGTACTGCCGTCTGGTCATTAAGCTGCATCTTCAACTCCATCACCCGCGGACCACTCCCAAGTAGTTCACCTTGGTGAGCATCGGCCATGTCAGTCGAGTCCTTGTGCAGCCGTCTAGATGATCGGGGGGCCGCGGGCGGCCTCCCTCTCACGGGCGCTCACGGGGTGGCGGCCGCAGCGGGGCGGTGCCTGGGGCGGCGGGCGGCCACTGAACCTTCATCTGCCAGTCGGCGCTGCTCGCATCGCGCCTCCCTGCGCATCTCCTCGCATAGAGCTACGGCCCGTATTGGTCATTTGCACGGGTAGCTATTGCTGCTGTTGCCTACTGAGGTGATGACTGGGTACCTCGTCGTGGGCGCCGCCTGAATGCTTACGGAGGAAGAGATGCTTGGTGGGCACGGGTTGATCCGGCCCGAAGCGTGCGGGTAAGCGGCCGTCGGCTCCTCCTTCATAGTCGGCGGCGAGCTTCTTAGCAAAGGGCACGGCGGTCCTTGGGACCTAAGGAGAGTCATGCTCATGGCACAAGATCACGAAGGTTGTCTGCTAAGCGCCATGGTTGCGAAACGGCGTGATCTTGGCGGAGGCCTCTTTCTGGGCTGGGAGAGGTAGTACTCATCGTCTTCGGAGCCACGGGGTGGAGGAGCACCATGTCGTAGCCATAGCCAGCGACATGAACTCGGTTCCCAAACCATATGACCCTCCCAAAGGCGTATGGGGCGTTGGGATTAGCTATCCGGGGATCGCGAGAGGGGCGACAAGATTGGCACGCGGCTCCTACCCCTAGCGGCATGGCCAGCCGGTGTTCTAAGAACGAGTACCTAAAATGATGAACTAGTGAATAATGGTGCGTGCTCCCAAATGCGGATGGTGTGCAAAGAAAGACCACGGGGAATTTATCACGGATTCGGGCAAAAGATGCCCTCGTCGGCATTTCGACGATCTTATGTATCATCCTGCGGGGGTGCTGCGTAGTAGGGGATTACAAAGTTGGTGAGAGAAGGTCGAGCTCCAAGTCTCATGAGAGATGGAGAAGAAGAAGCGATCGAGGCGAATGAGTGTACGTGTGGCCGCCCATGTCGCTGCCTTTATTAGGGCACGGGTACTTCCCTTTTATAAGCGAAGGGGAGGGTCCCAATCTTACAATCTCTAGGTAGTACGCCATAGCCTTGTCCGGAAGCATTGGCGTTGGTGGTCGCCTTGATTGCTTCAGTGCGGGCGGGTCATCGTGCGTGCTTGTCATTGTGGAGCGCCCAGAGTCGTGTACCTTGTCGAGCTTGTAGTGGGGTCTGGTGGGCCCCGTCGTTCTACAAGGTCGTCCGGCTTTTTCGCTGCCGCGGGCCACGATGGGGCGTATCATAACCGCCTGCCAGTAGCTGCAAGAGATGCTGCGCCGGGGATAATGTGTCGGATGGTAGAGCTCTTTGCACCGCCTAGCGAAGCGTGATAAGCGTCGCCCGGTGGCGGTAGCGATGGCGGTCGTAGTCGTCGGGGATGCATTGAACCGGATTCGTCCGGGGGCTGCGTCATTGCCTTGTCCTTGAAGTCGTGTGCATCAATGGGGGATCTGCGGGGCGGCTCCTTCGAGGGGAGGGCGAAGGAAAGGCGAAGGCTCGGGCCTACGCGCGTAACCCGAGGACTCTGGGTGTCGGGCTCGGGCGAGGCGGAGTGGCCGGGCTCATGTTTGTTCCCATAGTCTATGGATCGCCATTGTCATGAACATCCTCGGGCGGCATCGATCATTGCCTCTTTATGGGTCCTCCTCGGATAGTTAGGGGTTTTAGGATCATAATGACTCCTCTTGGGGGTCCATCTTTATGAACCCCAACACTCATCCACCGGTACCCTCTGAGAAAATCGGGAACCAAATAGCGATGTTCAAGGCTTTAGGATGCGGAGAATCTAATGTTCACTCATGATCCCCCTTCCACATCACGAGGTAGCCTTTGCATTTTGATTTTTGATTGCGAGACTTGTGGTCTACATTGTAGTAGCTGTACTTGATGTCTTTGTCGGTCTGTCGGATCTTAACATCAACAAGGAGTTGCGCATGAGATGGTGATGCACGATGTCGAGAGAATGCATTTTGAGCTTACCTTGTCGGTGATGACATTGTAATTGTCAGAAAGGTAATATATACCTTTTCACAACCTTTGTTTTTATCTCCTTCCATGTCGTTAATATGATTTTAGTGCTTTTTAAAATCCATGCATGTACCGGATAAACACACCACCACTTAATTTGTATTTTTTTTTTTTTCTAAACCAAGTTTGTTTTTATTTACGTTCATAGGCGTTATGGGTTCTATAAAATTATTAATACAATTGGACATGGGGATGAAGTGAAGGGGAAGATTTTTAGGACGTGAGAGCTTCACAGCTTAAGATTTTATACACATCGGCCAAGAAACTATTTGCTCTCTGAATTTTTGCTTGCTTTGTGTGGGGGATCGATATTTGGGACACCCATACAAAAGCTCCCAACTTCGTCATCGGCAAGCAAACCGCGACCGGTCTCGATCGTCGGCGTAGCAAAGCGGGAGACGACTAACCGGCGCGAGGTCTTACGCCCGGGGGGAATTTGCTCCCGTGCTGCGGACGAGCTTCCTCACTGCAAGCGAGCTCCGTAGCTCTCCCGATGGGGACCCACCTTTCGCTTCATTCAAGCTCTCCCGGGACAAGCTCCCCGTCTTCATCACGCTAGACCTGGCACAGGGACCTCTTTCCGACTTCGCTCGAGCTCTCAAAGCGACAAGCCCAGCGGCGGCGACGCGGAAGCTCATCCGCCTACCTTCGAAGAAGGCTGCGGATGCGGGAGTTGGTCAACAACTCCGACAAGTTCAACCACTCTCGGCGTGCCTTTGTAGCCGTAATAGAGCTACGACTACGAGGAAGGGTCATTGACCACCTCGCCATACCCGCGTCGGCTCCAAGCGGCTCAGCTCTGATTGCAGCCTTGGTACACCCGCAGTCACGCCTTCCCATCGGCGGTATGGGCGGCCCCATGCAGGAAGGCGTCTTCAAGCTAGCGATTAGAGACAAAGGCGGCGCTGACCCACCCCAAACGCAATTCCATACGATGGCGACCAATTTAAAGCGCGAGGCTCTCGGGGGCTCGTAGGGAGCTCGCCAGCAGCCGGGAGCTTTCGTCGAGAGCCCCTTCCACACATCTTGCCCTACACATACGTTCGTTTCTCCAAGTCCTCAACCGAAGGGAGTTCATATTCCTATCCCCATTCACGACTATAAAAGGGGAGGTAGGCCTGCAGGTTAAGGCAAGAACAGCAAGGTTCACTCTCTCCCAGCTACAACACCCACTTTCGATATTGGCACTAGCCTCAATCCGCGAGAGACTTGGGAGCCCTCTCCCTCTCGTCCAGCATATGCTTGAGCGGTATGGCGTTTGAGCTCGGATAGTGATCACCTTTGGACTAGGGAG
>JADLZK010000611.1:0-55474 GCA_015847255.1 Hyparrhenia diplandra | reverse complement strand
CTCTTTGCTTCATTGACCAGCAGAGCTAGAGCTTCTTCTCAAAAAAAAAAAAGAAAAGAGCTTTCTAGGGTGTGTTTGGTTGTGGTGCAGGTGTAATCAGCTAGCCTTATCCTAACCTGGCAGAAATAGCCAGGCCTGTCAACCTCCTTGTTTTGTTTGGTTGTTATTGGTTGTCTATTGTAGCTGGTTTTGAGATTAGAGTGTTTGGTTATCTTGGCGATTTGCATACAGTCACCTCTTTCTAGAGCTGGTGAGTTCACCTCATTTGTGACATTTTATCGAACATGTCGTGGGCTGCTCTGCCATGGCTGGTGCTCGTGTCCGTTCCGCTTCCCTGCGGACGTTGGTGGCGGATGGCCATGGGCAGCACCGAGTATTCAAGAACAAGAGCTCACTTGTGACTCCGCAATGACGACAGGGTCCTTGCTTCCCCATGATTCTCTCTGCTCCTCGCCACCTCACAAGTGAAGAAGAACTAACCCGAGGAAAATCCCAAGAAAACAAACACGGGAAAAACAAAGCACAAACAAGCAGTTTCGCCTGTACAGGTAAATTCTTGAGCAAAAAGAAAGGGAAAAAAATCAAGAACTATTTCTCTGTCGTCAGCCGGCGCCGAAGGTGAACATGAGGACGCGGTCGCTCTTGTGCAGCCGGCCCTTGGCGGTGAGCCCTTTCCCCACGCCGTCGATGACGGCGGCGCCGCCCGTGTGCACGCAGAAGTGGTCAACGCCGGCCTTCATGCGGATGGTGAGGTGGTTGGCCGACTTGGGCCCTCGCACGCCTTGCCTCTTGCGGAGGCGCGCGGAGAAGGTGGCGCAGGTGATGCGGAGCAGCTCCGGCAGCGGCAGCACCTTGGGCTTCAGCACGCGGAGGTTGTGGATGAACCGATGAAGGTGTGCGCTGGCGGCGTGGCCCGGACGATGTCGCCGGAGATGTGCACGCCGCGCACCTCCTCCTCCCTCGCGGCACCTCGGCTCGGGCATGTCGGGATGGCCGGCCATGGTCGGGGGCGGTCTTGGTGCTCGTCGGGGTGGGGGTGGGGGTGGGCTTGGTGGGGGCGCACCGACCCGGGCACGCGGTCTCTCAGCGCCGCTCCTCTTCGCGCCGGGGACGGAGAGGTGGAACCAACGACGCGGTGACGGGAGAGGCGCTAAGCGGCCGGGGAGCCGGCCGTGATTGAATTGCCACCCCCCGCAATTCATTTCTCGCCGGCTAACTCTTCGTTTTGGCCAGCCTTGGGCCTCAGCTATGACTAGCAAACTAGCGCAACCAAACACAAAAAGGTGGCCCAATCTAGCCCGGCTAGCCCAATTTCTTGCAACCAAACACACCCCCTAATGTTTGGCATGGCTCGTGGGTCGAGCTAGAAAGGAAAAAGTCTGCATTGCATCCCCCATCTTTAAGAAAGTTTAATTTACCTCCCTCATTTTGAAAACCGGACAAACGCCCTCCCTCATCTATCTAAACCATGCGGATGACCCCCAAATGGGTTTGCGCCTTGGTTTTTGCATAGTCGCCGCCACGCCTCGCTATGGGCTCCATCGACTCCCACCACCCAACCCTCTCTCGATGTCGTCTCGATTCACCGAAAAAATCGAGATTCATCACCGGAAAGATTCGACTTCAAATTGGTCGGCTCCTCGACGCAACCTATGGCCGCGCTCCTCCATGGCAGGTGTTGGAGCTGAGGCCGTGGGCGCGCCTACTCGTCGGGCCGTCCTAATGATTTCTAGGGGCCCTTGGGCGGACAATAGACTAAGGGCCCGACAATCTAATGTTTTATTATTGCAACTAAAATGGATCCGGGCTCATTCTAGTTTGGATTTTGATATTTGATGATCAACACAACCAAAAATGACTAGCGTGTTTGCAAGTATTTATTTTGTAGTCGAATAGGTTGCACAAGGCATTTGGATTTATTGGAGCAACAAGATCTTAATCAACACCTCAAAAAAAAAATATTCTTGAAGCTAAGTTGAAGATTTATATAAACAAGCAAAATCGAAGTCATGACATTTGGAGCCGAAATGGACGATAAATGATTAAGATGTATTTGAAACCCCGTAGTGACCAAATGATTCCCGTCCCCGAGAGGGCATCCACGTCGCCTTTTTACTGTTTCCTCTGTGGTGAAACCCTCCCTCGGGGGTGAATCTAGGCACCGGCCCCGGGTCCGATTGTCTGCGTGATTCCTGTCCCGGAGAGGGGCATCCACGCCGCCTTTTTTACTGTTTCCTCTGTGGTGAAACCCTCCCTCGGGGGTGAATCTAGGCACCGTCCCGGGTCCTGATTGGCTGCGGCCGCACAGGTGTTTTTGCAAATAGGCCCTTCAGTTTCTACGAAATTATGTTGGAGTCCACCCAAGCCCCTCGTCTACAGTATCCGCGTTTGGATTTTTGCGCCACGGCCCTCGTATAATGAAAATCCTACGCTCGAAGAAGAGAAAATTCGGAGTTCGTGCCTCTTTTTGCGTTTACCCGCCCGCCTATGGTCTTTTGCGAAAACACCCCCGCCAGCCCTACCAAATATATACACCCTCTCCCTCTTTTTCTTAGCAGAAAAAAAAAAAACAAACGCCTGCCGACCTCTCCTCCCTCCCCTCTCCTCGGTCTTTCCGTGCACGGCGGCGGCCGTGGCCACGGCGCCCCGGCGGCCTCCTCCCCACCGCCTCCTCCTCCTCCCCCTCCCTCCCTCTCCTTCCCCCTCTCCTCCCTTCCCCTATGCGGGCGGCAGCGTGGCGGCGGCTCCCTGGAAACCCTAGGCGACGGCATGGCGGCTCGGTGCGGCGGCGGCGCGCGCGTCCCCTGCCTCGGTGGCGCAGTGATGCGAGCGTGGCCAGCCCCTCCCCAGCAATGGGCTCCTCTTCTGCAGTCTCCTCTGCTCCGTTCAGGTGAGGCAAGAACATCCTTCTCCCCCGCTCTATTTCCCTGTTATATATGTGCTACAGATTCAAGGATTCAGCATCCCTCTCCCCCACTCTATTTCCCTGTTATATATGTGCTACAGATTCAAGGATTCAGCAAGAATGCGTATGATATTATTTTAAGATCCAGCCAGCTATGGATTCTTACTACTATTTCAAGGGATATATGTTTATAGTGAAATGTGGTACCATATATGTGTGCCATGGTTGCTACTGTTGCCAATGTCTATGCAATCGGATGGCCTTGCTAGCCATCTTCTTCTATTGGTGAGTATCTAGGATTCATAGCAATTTAAGTGCTTCTCAAGGCCCGCTACATGGCAATAGATGAATATCTTTTCTAGATTCTTTTTGTTGTCAACGTAAATGTGTTGCTAATATATTCCACGTAGTTGTGTTGTGATAAAAATGTGTACATCCTGGCTATGGTTGCTGAAATCTTCTGTAATTTAATGCTATATTTACATAGTCTTTCTCTTTATAATTGTACCTAAATCTATTTTTCGACCTTCAAAATTCCGGGTGCAAACAGATTAATGAGTTACATGCTCTACTCTTGCCATTTCAGTAGTTTTGGTACTGTAACTTTTATTGCTTGATTTTTTCCTGGGTGTTGTTTGTTGAAATCTGGCGAAGGAGATGGCTTATAAGAAGCCAATATAAATGATGTCTGATCTATGATTTATAGGTTACTTCTTATATGTTGACACAACCTTTTATAATCTTTAACTAATCTTTATCCACACATGTATTAGAATTTAGAACCAAGAATATCTGGCAATGTTTTGCTTATTTAATACTTCATTACTTTGTGACAGCTTCTGTTTGATATAATTCATGATGATTGTATGATAAACAGCCATAGTGAGTTGTCAAGGTCCTTTTAAACATATAAATGGTCATCAGATTAGTTTAGCTTACCTCTTTAGGTTGCCAGAAACATGTAACTGGTATTTTACAAGACCACAACAGCCTTTATTTAAAATATAAACTTTTGTTACTTAAATAGCATTTTTGTTGTTTATTTTCGCCATCTGTGCCTACACAAAGATTTTTTTCTTTCAAAAAATAGTGTGACGCCACAACATTTAGTTGAAATTGACACAGAAGATCATCGAGGCTGTATGTAGTTGGGAACACAAAATATGAAATGCCTCTTATGTTGTAAGTTATCAGTATTCGAGGTTTTGAGCATTTTCTCTGTTTCACAGGCACACTGAATTATATTTGGCATGAGTGTGGATAGAGTTGAAGGACTGCACAAGATTCTAAACCAGGCTAAGAAAAGCTCACCTCCGCCTCCATGGCATGCAATTCATACATTGACACCAAATCTGCAGATCTCTTCACCTTCAACCACTTTCCAGGACCCTTTCTTCTATGGTTATTTCCTCAACCCTCAAAGCAACAGCTTTCTTTTTGTCAGCCATATACAACTCTATATACTGGAAGGGCAATGCACTGCAGGCCATATACAAATACTCGAAGCAGCCTCTGATATGGAAAATACTGGAAGGGTAATGCACTCCTGGCTCTGTTTATGTTTCTCTGAAGATGACTTTGAATCATTCATTTAACTATCTATGCCTTTACGCCGGCAAATGGTAACAGATAGTTACATTTGAAGTGGTTCATGTTCCTTTTGGTTTAGTTCTTTTGCCTTAGGCCGTTTGCCCTCTGATATGTGCTATTTTAGTTGTTTTCTTTGCCCCTCTCATTTCATTCTAGCTTCTTCTTAAGCAAGCCAAAACTTGATCCAAAACTGCCTTACTAAGTTTAGACTGAAAATGTTCTCTGTCAAGCCATGCACAGGCTTAGAGGGTTGCACACATGCTGATCAGATAGGGCCATAATATCCATATAATGGCTACACCTGATCAGGCAGGATAATAATAGTGCTCTATCCCACTTTGTTTTTCTTCTTCATATTACAGTTGTTTCTTTGGTCCGTCAGTTGATCCTAGCGTCTTCTTTAGCAAGCCAAAACCTGGTCCAAAACTACCTTACTAAGTTCAGACTGAAACGGTTCTCTGTCTTTAGCCATGCACAGGCTTCTGTCTTTAGCCATGCACAGGCTTAGAGGGTTGCACACATGCTGATTAGGTAGAGCCATAATATCCAAAATGGCTGCACCTGCTCAAGCAGGATAATAATAGTGCTCTATCCCACTTTGTTTTTTTATATATTACAACCATGTGAGCGAATTTGTTATCCCAATGTCATGTTGGTTACAAAACCTCTACGACATACCTGCATCAGAGAGTACAAAATAATATGCACTTCATGGTTTTATAATATAATATAAATACCGCAAAGATATATCAACTTCTACCAACTCAGGGTTCCAAGATTTAGATATTCAAGTTAGTTTAATGTAAAAATGTTCTTTAGCTATTTGAGTGAATGAGTGATTATTGTCCACAATTTTTATACCACTCCTGTCATATATTTTTTTCAGAACATGTTCACCAACCGTTGTACTGCTGGATTTTATGAACCATAATTGATTTTTCATTGATTTCTGATATATTAAATTGTCCATATTCTTTTATGAAATATGACTGCTTCTTTAAGTAAATGCAGTTTTTAGAAAGTGTCCTGTCCATATTCTTTTCTTTTTATTGTGATCTTTGACGATTATAAAGATGATCAATTATGTCTGGTGGCTTAGGTTCAAGCTAAATTTTGGTTTAGATATGCCTCAATTAAACATTTGCATTGTTCAAAACTGTATGTTCATATTTGTTCTTGATGAAGCAAGTTAGTGAATTCTTACCAAGTTGAGCATCGCCTTACCAGAACCCATGACGGGTTCTAAACCTGTCTATCGAGATATAACATGCCATTAGTCCTAGATCTTTTTTGGCTCTGCTCTCCTTCTGGTTATAATTTCATTCCCACTCTTTCATCTTATGCTCTGCTTCGGCTCTACAGCTTGATGCTCTGGATTATGGGGATTCGGGCTTCATTCTTTCTTGCACGCCATAAAAGGTGCTGGTTTTTCGGACGCCATGGCTGACAGTGCTGTACTAAATAAAATTATTGGTCCCACAAATTCAGGTATAATGCATAGGCTGTTATTGCTAACACAAACATATGAAACTTTCCTCCTCCCAACATTACACATCTCACTTTTACGTGTATAGTACAGGGTAACTTTTTTTTTCCTAATCCCCTTATGTGGAGTTGTATCATAGTATTCATGACAGATCTCACTCTTATGGCAGACATTTTAGCAAAGGTTTAAATGACAGTCCTACAACAATATATGCAGTCATAATTATGGCTATTCTTATTCTCAACTGAATTCATCCATTGGTATATGTTATGATGACGAATTGAGGAGTCAGTCTTTTATGATTTTATTTCCCAATTCAATTGAGCTAAGCATCTGAGATGTATTTTTGCATTCTAGAGATCCAGTGCTATTAAAATTGAGCTAGACCATCACATCTCTTTGAACACTGCCTATTTATATTAGGCATCAGCTGTTGTGTATATTGACACAGAAGTAAGCTACTATTGCTGTGTTATTTGGCCTCTCAAATAAAATGTGCTGCTACATACTGGACATAGGTATAGATCTTTACATAGTATGGCTCTTCTTTTTTTAGACACCAACGAAAGACCGCGATCAAAACGGGTGTCTCTTTGCTGGAACAAATGGCACCAAAGCACCTTTTAGCCATGTCTACAAGTTATGTGCTGAGATCTCAGCATCTGTTTGTGATGTGACTTAATCGGTGTTGATGACGCTGTTGGAAGGCCTGTAGTTCAGGTGGGGATCAATATCCTTACTTTTTTAGAGCCCAGATGGTTTCCTGTTATTATGAACTAAGAAAAGTATCTAAGATATCCAGTACGTACATAGTAGATACAACCATTGACATCGATAAGTGCTTATAGCCTGATTGTGGCTTGAGTGACCTGCAATGTGTCGAAGCATCCTGGGGTTTTTGATTCATGCTTATGTTCCAATCCACCATGTGGATTTATTGTTAAATCTCCTGCTAAGTCTCCTTGATCCTTTCCTTCTAATAGTAAAGGTATTTGAATTTTCTTTCCTCACGAGATTTGTTAAGTTTAGAAGCCAGCTGAACCAGTACATTAATAGGCTAGGTATTTCGATTTAGTTTTCGTTGTTTAGAGTTCTGCTATTGATTTGCTCATGTGCCTGCTAATTGAATTAAACAAGGAACCTACACTCTGCAGGTTTTGTCCTTTCCAAACTAAACTAATTTTGTTAATTTATGAAGTCTCTAATATTTTAATAAATAGTTCCAGTTTGCATCCATAGTTTGTAGAGATTGAATGTGTCTTCCTGTTTCTCATGGAATGTGATACTCTCCATTTTGCCCATGAATTGTTTGGTCTACAGTTATAAAATTGATGTATGTTCCTTCATGTGCAGCTAGAAAGGAAGAGAGTTCTCGGAATTTCGAGACTCCATCTGTATAATGCCTAGGGCAACTCTCAAATGTGCGACACTGCCACACCTACTAAGATCACACAAGCAAAGGTTGCCTCTGTTGCCGGTGATAAGAAGGCATGAAACTGAGTTGTCATTTCTCAGTTGCAGGGACTCATGTCTATCTGTCCTCCTTATTACTACATGGTTTTAGTGATTTTCCCCATTTGAGGCATCAAACTGGTAAGAAGACATGAAACTGAGTTGTCATTTCACAATTGCAAAAACAAATATCTCAAGGATTCACTTTACTTTCTGTGGATTTTCAGATATGTCAACGACAACCTTCATTGAGCCATTGCCTGTAATTGAGTCTGTTACACAGCTGCTGAATTCTGAATTTGTCCATGCCACTCTTAGACGCTTCTCTGCCAGTTAGTAGTTCATTTCGTTTGGAAATTAAGGTACATTGCACGCTAAAAACAATGCTCTACACTTTGGCATTGTACTATCATTGTCCTCATGTCCTGTAATTTAGCAGTGTGGAATCATGGTACCTACCATTTATACTGTCCTTGTCTTGTGCTAATACCTATGCGTCATCTTTAGAAATTATGTCCCTGCCTTGCTTATTTAAGTACCTGTTCCCACTAACATAGGCAAAGCATGTATCATGTGTATCTCCATGCAGACAGTGGTTCAAACTCCTCCATGGACATCTCCGGTGACAGTGATGCCATGCCTACTGAATGTTCCTATGGCTTTGCTAGCAGTACATAACTACCTAAATTAACCTCTTGTTTAGCTTCTATGCAGTAACCATCGATGATGCGCCCACGTCAAATACCAATGCAACTTCCAGGACGTTTGGAACCAATGGCCTCATATATCGCTTAATATATGACACCTACCTTGTATAATTATCTAGCTTCGGTACTTTATGGCCACGATCATGGTACCTGAGTGATGTAAATATTTGTGCTTGCTTGTTTATAGCCCATGAACACTATCATAGAGCCTAATGCAATGGGAATGTTCATGTCTGTATTATCATTATCATCCATCCAACAATAAAGAGCTTCCGATAACATCTAGGTCCAGCACTCTAGCCCGGCGCGCGCAAGCGCGCTCCCACTAGTGCGTATACATCTTAACAAAGCAGGAAGTAACCAGCAGCAGCTTGCCAACTCACGTGCAGCAGCTTGCTAACGAGCGTGCACTAAACCAGGAGCAGCGGCGGCAAATAGAGCAGCAGCAACGACGACAAGTAGTGCAGCTGCAAGCATAAGGCAGTAAAAAGTAGAATAAGCTAGCTATCTAGCTAGCAGCGTACGCATGCATACATATATACTTGTATTGCAGGTAAATGCAACTAGCAAGTAAGTAAGGTTAGCAGTGCATCAGTCAGGCCTTGTTTAGATTGCTAAAGTTTCTAACCTTTTTCCACTTTCTCCATCACATTACATTAAATATACCAAAAAAATTATGTTTTTGGAGTATTAAATGTAGGTAAAAAAATAACTAATTACATAGTTTAGATGCATATCATTGGGAGACGATTCTTTTGAGCGCCTCTTTCCACGATAGGATGATATTTACCACTAACAAACGAAACGTTTCTACGATTATGCGATGTGACATCTGATTCCAAATTTTAGCCATCTAAACAAGGCCTCAGTAAGGAAGGCGGCAGCAGCATCACGACGCCATTCATGGGCCCCTAGCCTCGCGGGCCCTTGGGCGTCGCACCGGCCGCCCACCCCTCAGGGACGGGCCTGCTACTCGTGGCCGCGTTTAACGGCCTGCTGCTGTTGCACGGCGGCAGAGCCGCTGCTATCGATCACCGCGCTGCCGCCGGCGGCGGCGGCTCCTCCTTCGAGGTGCTGTGCAGTCACAGTCACAGCGGCAGCAAAGGTGGGCGCGGCCGATTTGGACAACCTACCTGCTGCGCGGTGGAGAGGGAGCCCGCCGCCGTTGCCTCCGTCGTCGGGTACGGGTAGCGTCTACTCGATAAACTATTGAGAAGCCACGCTCACGCCTGAAGCCAGAGCCGCGGTGGAGCCTCGTTTACGTGAGGACTGAGGAGTCGGGTTGTGTGAGTGTGACACAATTTTACAGTACTCCAAATAAAGGGAAAGAACAAGCAAATAACATGCCAAGTGATACAAATGGAGATGAGAAGTCTGACACTTTGCCTGGAGATTCATGTAGTTCAGGTGATGACGAAGAAGCGGCCCAGATGTACAGGAAATTTAGAGATTTCAAAACACATCGTCCAATTCAAATGTCCTTAGCTTCTTCTGCGTGCCTCCCTTCTTGGCTGAAGCTGCAGTCACACACCAGCAGGTTCTTTCTTCATCACCTGTTAAACTATCAGCACCACAGCAGCATCTGTCGCGTCAGTTCGTGACGCCCGGAGCAGACAGCAGAGGCATGTATTGCCGGGAGCGGCTGCACTGCCGGGAGGATGGCGTCTTCCTGTGCCCCGGCTGCGACGCCCGGGCGCACGGGGCGGGCACGACGCCGACACCGTCACCTGCCGCACTGATGCCGCCGCGCTCCGTGCTGCCTGCGACGCCGACATCCACTTAGCCAACCAGCTCGCACGCCGCCACAAGTCTTTCCCCGTCGCGCCATTGTTCGGCACGCTCGCGCTGCAACCCTTATCCGCCGGCGCCGCCACGAGGATTTTTATTTTTCGATGAGCGGTGGTGCGACACAATGCGAGGCGACAGCAGGTCTCTTTTTCTTTTTTTGGGTGGCTGAGCTGAGTCAGCATGTGACCCACATCCGACGTGCCTGCCAGCAGTGTTAAAACGGGACTCCAAACCAGCCATGGGGCTCATGTGCATGGTTTGAACAGATGGAGGAGGATGTTTGTCTGGTTTTCAAGATGAGGAAGGTAAATTAAACTTTCGCAAAAGATGAGGGAGGAATTGTGGACTTTTTTCCAGCTAGAAAAAAAGCTAGCTAAAATAGTTTTGAACCAGCTCTAGCTCAAAACATGTTTGTATACAAGGGATAATTTGACAATAAATATAGTTATCTAATTATTTGATCCATTTTAACCATATCTCTATCCGGTTTTGGTGTGGCACCTCCGATGTGGAAGAAAATTGGGTGCACCATGCCTACTATGCACCCCCACCCATACATGCTACGATGCCACTTTTATGTATCTAACGGTAGTGTGAGACATCAACCCAACGGTGACCTGGCACCGCCGACAAGCAAACATCACGCATACAACTACATCTCCTTGACTCGAAGTTCGCCAATGAGCTACACACCACACTATGGGAGGCACTACAGCCGGAAGGTGAGCTGCACGACGAACGAACCGATCCAACTCGCCTCGTCGACTCGACACCCTTCCGACAGCTCATTCGTCGCGATGGCTCGGCGAAACACGACGGAGACGGCGACATCCATGACTTCGGCAATGATAGCAACAACAACTTCGAGGGCCAATCCAATCGGCTCCCTCGATCCTCGGCGACATCAACGCCCGACGACTACACCCTTAAGCCCGCCAACGAGTTTTGCAACAAGCTTTGGGTTGTGGTGCACCAGGAGGCGCCCTACATGCTGGGCACGGTGAACCAGCTCGCCCACCAAGTCGACGCCCCCTTCTCCTATAAGGTCTTCAACGAGCTCCAACTCGCGAGCCCCACCGACGACGACATGAGGTACATGCCACACGCACTAGTCTTCTACCGCTTCTACCTCGTCGCTACCCCAGAGGTTCTCACCCTATCTCAACTCGCTACACCAACCGACCACAAGCTACATGGCATCGCCGGAACCATCAAACCCTAGACAGGAGCACCAACTTGGGCGCATCTCAAGGTGATTGGCGTTCACCTCCCGACGACCTCGCCATCCGTGCCAGGCTTCATGACAAGCACTTTGCTGATGGAAGAGCTACCACATAGCTTCTCGCCATCGATGACGGTCTTCTTCTTTGACCACAACAGTCACCACCTCGCCCACATCTACAACGTTCTCATGGGTCAGGAGAGCAATGGACTTCCATCCATCCGACTAACATCAGAAAAGGTTAGCAACCTTATCTTCGCCCTGCTCATTCACTCCATACAAGTGGATGCAACAATCTTTGGGAGATGCTGCTTCGACTACCCCGTCAACATCGACAGATGTGCAACACCACAGCGCGAGGACGCACTGTCTGGAAAAGGGAGAGGAGATGTCACATCACAACAATTAGGCCCATGGAGGCCCTACGCGAGGAGCTGCCTTACCGGCGTGCCGCCGCCTCCCATCATCATCCCCGCATAAAATTAGAAAACCAATTTAGATTTGCTTTGTAAAGAGGTATCCCAATCTATAAGAAAACCTCCTAGATATTTCTTAGCGTGCATGTCTTCCTCGGACTATAAATACAAGGGGCATGTAATCGGTTGAATCTTAATCGAAAAAAATTAAAGGGGTAACACCCGAAAGCTCGGTCTTCGGGCTCTCTCGCTCTCGCCCCTAACCCTAGCCATCGCCGCCAACTCCACGTGCACCGCTGTTGCCCCCTACCTCGCGCCGCCGCCAAGACACCGGCACCTCCGCGCCGCCGATCGCCACCCAAGGCCGCCGCCCCGGCACCGTCATCGCCCCTCCCCAAGGCGTCAGGACAGAGTGTTAAGGAAGTATGACACGTAGTTGTGTCAACAAATAAAATAACTATGGCACGACTAATTTAGGGCATGGCGTTGTTATGATCAAACAGGTCCTTGGATACACATGCATTAATAAGTGCCATAAATTCATGATAGTTGCTTCAGAGCAAATGTAGTAAAAGAATTGTATAGCAAGGTGGAAAAGAAAATAGAGGAGAGAAGCAACTTGTAAGGTTGCAAGCAGCTTATGCATGACTTGCTCTATAGAACCTTGGTGTAGTATCGTTGGAAAGATATTTGAATCTAGTTTTTTAACAAAATTATTCGAAAACACAAATGTTACACATATTTGTTACAAACGAGTCAAACTTGTGGCACGCACACCAACGATCGCACTTATTTAGGGGACTGAGGGAGTAGGATGTAGGTATATACTCCCTCTATCCCGCACATAAACACAATTTTAGGACTTGTTTGACCATTCATTTTATTTAAAAATTTTAATAAATGTTGTTTAGTTATGACTTATTTTTTTGTTAGAGATAGTTTAACAATGATTTATTTATTTTATTATTTGTATAAAAAATCTAAATAAGAAGGATGATCAAAGATGATGAACTGTAAAAGTCCTAAAATTGAGAGAGTAGCATGCAGTTAACAACATGCTAGTATGTTATTAGTCTTGGTATCACGGTTTTTTCTCTAATCCCGTGCCATTTTATTTTTCAGATTTAGAAAAAAAGTATACTTGTTGATTCAAGATGCCTTTTGCACCCACGAAATATTAATTGAAGAAAGCAAGGCCGTTGTTCATGATAATTTTTTTGGCGAAATAGCCATTTTGGTCCCCAAACTATCACCCTGCAAATTGGCCTGAACTTTCAAAACGACCAATTTGGCCCTCAATCTTTTGGTTTCGGACTCAATCCGTCCTTGCTCATGGATTGCTAGACACGTGGACATGTGAAGATGCAAAATGACTCTGCTTTTTCCTAATTCCTTTACCAAGCCACCGGATCACGGCGTTTTGCTCAGTTCTTTTCTTTTACTCGCCGTCCCTCGTCGTATCTCTCTCAGAACCAAGGCATCAAAAGTTGGTACTAAAATAAGATATGGTTGTTGCAAAATTATGGTCACAACTCGAGGACTTGCCAACAACAAATGGAGAACAGAGAGATACGACGAGGACAAGCGAAAGAAAGAACAGAGCAAAACAACGCCATGAACTGGTTGGCTTGGTAAAGGAATTAGGAGGGGCAACAGAGTCATTTCGCATCTTCACCGCCCACGTGTCCAGCAATCCATGAGCAAGGGCGGGATTGAGTCCGAAACCGGAAGATTGAGGCCAAATTGGCCGTTTTGAAAGTTCGAGGCTAATTTGAGCCTTGGGTGATAGTTTAGGGGCCGAAAATGGCTATTTCGCCATAATTTTGTTTTGTCAAAACCGTTGATAGCCCGTTGGCAGCTTCCCGTCCCCGCGCAGAGTGCCCCTCCTTCGCCGGTCTCTCGACAACGACACAAGGCCGACGAGCCGCCACCGCCGCCCGCCGCTCGCCCGGCTGCCCGCGTCGAAACCGCTGGTTAGCTCCCCTTCCGTCACCACCGCCGCTGTTACGACTCCCTTAACCCTAGATTGCAGCGCCCCCACCCGCCTCGCCCTCGGAATGTAGAAACCCTAGCCACCGTCGCTTGCCATGCGCCCGATTTTTATTATCGTCTAGACTAGATTTATGATGATTCTTCGCCTATCTTGCAGAATTGGGGAAAATCACGAATGGAGGGTGTCGTGACGGAGAATGCAGCGGTGCCCGTGGCAGCGGTGGCCCCGGAAGCCGCTGTCCACTCGGAATCGGATCAGCGCGTGGAGAGTGGTGCGGCGGTGGAGGACTCTGCGGCGTCCACGGTGGCTCCAGAGTCAACTTCGGACGCAGATCAGGCTATCGAGGATGCAGCCCCAGAGGACGGGGTGGACGAGTAAGTGATGCAGATTTATGTCACAGCTATTGCTCTGTATCACTGTATGCGCATTCTTCAATGATGGTTCTGTAAAAATCTCGATTGGCTCTATAGAGTGCTATGAAAATGTAAGTGTGATGCAATTGATGTCACCAGGGATACGTCCATCCTAGTTTGGCAAGATTTCTCATTGAGAAGGATGTTCATCTGAAGCAAAATCTTATAAGCATGTATACAAGCAAATAGCCCTAGATACGACCAAAAATGGAACAGTGGTGAAGAAAGTTCCCTTTGCTATTGGATCAAAACATGGGCATGGCCTGGTTCATTGCACAAACATTGTACAAGTGTGCCTTTCTTTTTACCCCCCTGTGCTTTGGTATCTCTTTGGCTCTGCACAGGTTGCAATGAAATACTAAATTCCAACAGAAATTTGGAGACAAAAAGCTTACAATAAATAAAGCACAAGAAAAGGGAACATAAGGGGCTCAAAGAGCAAATGAGATCTTATACCTTTATATGTTATCATCCCATCTTTGTGTCATATGATTCTTTTGCAATCCAGATCACCAAACATGAAAGCACCTTCCCAATTTCTTCTTCAAGATATATTTGTTCAAATTTATTAGATTGCATAGTGATTTTTTAATCTTTGTAATTTTGAAACTCTTGATTCAGTCTAAGTCAGGTAGTTTATTCTTTCTTCATAATGTCAACGATGATTCCTCCATTAAAAAACAGGTTTGCTTCCTAGTTCTTATACAACATGGTATCCAAAATAAACTTCAGCGTGCACTGCTTAACATAATTTGGGGTCAGTCTTCTCATATACATGGCCATACCCAAATATTCACTCAGATGCTATTGAAATTCAAATGGTGACTGTGTTTTCCTCGTGGCAACACCTTTTTGACAGTGGAAAGTTTTGCATGGACTCGAATTTTCCAGGAATTACAGCACGCCCACTTTGGCCAGGGTTCTAGTGTATCTTTCATGTTTAAAATTGCATCTCTTTGGCACATTGTATTTTTAATATGGTAGGATAGCATAAACATTGCTGGTCTTCGCCTCCAATTTTGTTTACTAAATTTGATTTTGATTTGACTTTGCTTATGAGCTTTAGTGCAACACATTTTCATTTCAGGGATACAGTGACAAATGTTGATGTCAGTCCCGAGGACATGAGAAGCATCATTGAAGTTATAGCTGACACTGGAAAGTTCTGGTATTAAACTTCTATACTGCATCATCATAGTTTCTATTCATGGGTGACTTTTATGTCTTTTAGAGTTTTAAATTTTAACACTGTGAATGCTTCCATCATTTTGCACAAGAAAATAATTTAGTTTCTGCCTCATTTAAACTGATGGTGTATGTGTTTCATGGTCTTTGAGTAGAATCTGTTGTAAGATGCTAACCAGGCATGCACCAGGGCACTAGGTTGATTATGTTTCTTGCATTTTGTTTTAAAGGCATTATTGCGATCTTGCTGCATCCAGAATACTGGGACAAAAGATTGGAGCAGAACATTTATACTTGTGAATAACTCCTTTGCAGGCATGACTGGAGGTTCCTGAAGAGTGTACTGTCTATTCAATTGAAGCAGGTATGTGTATTGGGTTTTGGTCTGTTGGCTGTAGTGTGTTGTATATATGTTTATTTACCTAAACTGATGTTCATCATATGAAGGTCTTGGATGAATATTTTGAGGTTGAAATGGTGAGCCAAAATGATGGGCAACAGAGGTATTTCTCAGAGCTATTTAGCCGGCTAAATGATGGTATGACTTTCACACTTATTTTGTACTACAAATTTCGAGTAAATTTCTTTTGTTGTAGTGTATATGTATTTCTGAATATTTTCAACGTGGAATAGACCTATTATCCTGGTTCGCTATAGATACCAAATTCTTCTTCGTTTGCCCTTTGAGTTATGCAGTAGCTCATGTTCTTAGCTGTGCATACTGCATATATATAACTTATTTTGGTTGTTCAGAACTTGGAGCATTGAAATAGTTCTCTTCCATGGCACTGGAAGCTGACGCTCTAATCTGCACTAAATGCCTTGTGATTTGCTGGATCAAAGATTCAATGGATATTATTGGTGAAAGAACTAGTGCTTGAAATTATTGGTGTTGCGCCTCTTGCAGGAGTTTCAAACTCAAAGCTGGTGTAATGGTGTTTTTATTGTTGTGATATAGCTACATCACGTTCTTTTATTACTTATATGTAGAACATTATTAAGTTCAAAGTAGCATTTCATGGACCTTTTTTTTTTCCACAACGGCTACCCGAATTTCATTACTTTAACGAAATTACATTGTTCAGAACCGTCCGCAAAACTCAACAACCACCCCTCAACTGAGCTCGCCCAGGGAACCTAGTTGAGGGGGAAACAGTACGCGGCAGCCCGGAAGAGCGCCCACACATAAACCAGACTTTGCAAACCTTAATACAAGAAATGACTCGACTATGGATAAAACTGGAGCAAACACTAGATAAAAAGCAGCTAAAAGACATTCTGCAACCAAGGTCGTCTTTCCTCAAAGGCCTGCACCATTGAAAGGGATTGCTTCTCTTGTTCGCTTCCAGGGACCTTGTGGAAAGAAATTGCCGTCTTCTTGATCACCTCTGCACCAGCCTCCACTTGAGTCTTTAGATCTTCGTTAAGCATACCTGCCCAGTAAGTAATGAACGAACACATTAAGATAACAATCTCAGTAGGAGACTGTACACGTTTATTCTCAAAACAGATCAGATCAGATTTCTCGTTCTCCAGATAGCCCAGCAAATGGCTGCGAGACCAAACATATGCATATTCGAAGCTGATGGTGTGTTTTCCATTGCAGCTCATACAAGGCCTACTTGCACATCAGCTTATTTATTTCTTACAGATAATTAGAGATAACTCCTTTTGTGGACTAGTTGCAATACCTTGTTTTGGACTATTTGCAAATATGTGATTGTTTGTTGAATTATTTTGCAGCCCTCGAGAGGTTTGAAGAGGGTCCTCCATTCACATTGCAAAGGCTTTGTGAGGTGAGACTCTCCCCTTCCATTTTCCTTAAACTTGTCCTAAAAATTTAGAGGGTGTTTGGTTTGAGGAATCCATTCATCAAATTTGGTGGATTGACTGCAGTCCTCAATATACTACTAATTAGTAGATTGTGGGGAATGAGGTGATGATGTATCAACCTATCCATTCCACAAACCAAACAAAAAAAGTGACAAGTGAGAAGATGATGGACTAACCCATATTCCTTGAACCAAACACCGTATTTTTTTGAAGGCAACCAAACACCATATTAATGTCAGTGACACAGTTACTTATAAGAAGAATCCATTTTCATTTATACCTTTCATTCATCCTATTTCGAAGCAAATAGTCTTACATTAGTTTCCAATGACAGATTTTGTTGGATCCAAAAGGAACATATACAAAACTATCAAAGCTTGCATTGGCCCTGGAGAAGGTTTGTTACTTGAGCTTTCACTATTACTTAGATATCAGTACCTTGCAGTTTTTAGCTATGTTATCGGGTACTCTGAGTTTGTCCTATTGGTCTAAAGTGCAAGTGTTTTTTTTACTTGTTGGTTTACCACCTAAAGTGAAAATAGTACCTTGGTTTGAGTTATGGTTTTTTGAAACAACATCGAGTGTACCTTGATAAAAAATAGATCAATTAATTTACAATGTACTGGTTGCTACAGTTTTCTGTAAGTAAGAAAGGCAAAATGAGCTTTCCCATGTCTAGATGGACATTAAGTTGAGCTGCTGGCAGTTTTTTTCATTCATTGTGTTTGTGTTCTATTTGTTCTGAAACATTCATTGCCAATTATGGTCTCTCTTGTTTGTAGAATCTCCTAGTTACATCTACAATAACCAAGTGCACTGACCCATATCCAGCTGCTCATGGGCTGCCATGTTCGGATTGCACACAAATTACAGAAATTTCTGGGCCTGCTGATGTAGAGTCTGTGAGCACACCTGAGCATACAACAGCAGTACAAAATGGAACAGAGCACGTAGCAGGTGATGGTGATGAAGAGATGGCTGATGCAGAAGCTGAGGAATCATCTGGTAGCCACGATGTAGAGATGCAGGAGGACAAGCCTGATCAGGTTGATAATGTTAACTCTGATGCTAATCCTGGTGCTGCTGCTGCTCCTGAAGCAGTTAATGCCAGTGAATCCACATCGGACCACAAAGTTAAGCTTGCTAGAAAAGAAAGCCATAGAGCCAAGTTTCTAGTACAGCGTCCATTTAGCAACCTGCGTGTTGCTGACCAATTAACTGATTGTGGATTCAGGAAGGGAATGTGGATTCGCTCTCCACGTCCTCAGATAACCAGAAAGGGAATGTGGATTCAGAAGCTTCCAGGAATTAGCTGATTGTACTAGATGTTGATCATGCCTGAAACACTTTAAACTTCCAAGGAAATGCCTTATTCACAAAGGCCATGGTATGTTTTGATCAATTGTATCTTTGTGTCTGAGGCACCACATTGATTAGAGAGTGTACGGGTTGCCAAAATTCATGAAAGACGAGTAAAAAGATATCTTCACAAAGCTTGGGACAAAGGCTATGTTGTTGTTGTATGAGTCACGAAGTCCCTACTGAACTTATGATGTATCGTGAGAAAGTGAATTCCATGCACGTGTCTACTCCAGTATTTATTTATTCATGAACCCTGCACAAAGTCTGTCAGTCAATCATTCATTTGTAATAACATTGCCCTGATGACTCAAGCACGCACCAAACATTTTGTACCACGGATTGTCCATGCCTGCAATGTTCTTTAGACGCTAATTGGCTCATTGCTGTGTACTAGATTAATGATAATGCTAAATTTATCTTCATTTTACAGTTTCCTAGTCCTAGAGCAAATGTTTATCTTTGCTTGAAAGGTCAACAAGTCATTGTGTTTATTCCTTACCATGGGTCATCATAACATAATACAATATATCAAATTTGTTTCCACCTCCACGGTTAACTCTTGAGATCCGCATGGATATTTTTTTTTAATGACAAGAGTGAAGTATTCAGCATATTCAAATATTTCATCGAAAGGGTTGAGAACGAGTTAAAAAAGGTGGATAAGTTCTGTCATAAGGTGAGTATAAGACACGGGTTTTCAATCAAATACACTCCGAGCTAGAAAAAGTATCACTCATTCTTAACGGCTGCTAGTTATTTTATTCCGAAAGCACTCATTCTAGTTAACCGGAGCTAGTTATTTTATTCCGAACCAAAGATATTCTTGGAGGCCGTTCGTTCAATTTTTTTAGGGGCGTTTTGGACTACTCTGAGCTCTGCTTCACATTTTTTGCCATTGTTTTTAGCTCCATGCACTCGGTTTGAGAAAAAAAAAGATGGGAGTTGTGTAAAGAAGTGTTCTATAAACTTCAGGTTTTTGTGGAGCTGCTCTACGGTGGAGTTTGTGGAGCAGAGTTCATCAAGCAGTTCCAAAGGCACTTGGCCTACCTTATATTGAAAGCTGAAAATGGATAGCGGAGACACTACTACCTAAATGATTTTAGGTGGCGGTCAAAATTGATTTTACATGGCGGTTTTATGACCGCCACCCGAGGAGGGTCACGGAAAATGATTCATTTTAGATGGCGGTCAAAATGCCCGCCACCGATAATCAAAAAGAAAATTAAAAAAAAAAAAAAAAAAGCCCGGATCGGGCCTAGATCGAGCCCGCCGCCGAGCCCGCCGCCGGGGCGTTTTGGATGTCGCAGCGCCGCCCATGGCCGGATCTGCCTCCCGGCCGGCGGATCTCGAGGTGGACGGCTCGAGGTGGCGGATCCGTGCCGCCGCCGCCGGGCCGGATAGCGCCGCCGGGTTCCGCCTCACGCGCCGCGAGCTCGATGTAGAGGTCGTTGACGCCACGAGCTCGCGCGCCGCCGCGGATGCAAGCGCGAGCCACCGCCCGTCTTCGCGCCGCTCGTCGCGCTCCTCCCGCTCCCGTCTCGTAGCGCCGCCGCCTCGCCGTCCCAGCGCGGGCCACCCGCCGCATCGCCGTGCTCCTCGTCGCAAGGCCGCGCCGCCGCCATCCATGCCGACCGAGGGAGGGAGAGTCGGGAGGGAGGAGGGAGAGTCGGGAGGGAGCTTGGGAGAGTCGGGAGGAGAGTCGGGAGAGAGGGCCGCCGTGTGTGCGGCCGAGGAGAGAAAAGGGAGTGAAGTTAGGGTTAGGGTTGAGAGTGGGGTGTTTCTTTTATACGCTTAAGGTGTACTGGGCTGGTTTGGGCCTCAGAGATGGGTCGTTTTGGGCCTTATTAACCATGACGGGTTTTTTATAAAAACCGTCACGGTTACTGATTTTCCATGACGGTTATTAAAACCGCCACGGTTAATTAAAAAAACCACCACGGTAAATCAAGCCATTTACCGTGGCGGTTTTTCTAAATGCCCGCCACGGAAAATCTTTTTCCAAGTGCCTCGTAAAATCAATTCTGTAGTAGTGAGAGTTTATACGCTGGGACGCTAGCTTTAAAAAGGTTTTTTAATGAGAGGATGTAACTTACTTTAGTATCAATGAAAATTTTCTTTGTCGTAATAAAAAGAGCACTAAAAACACATACCAACAAAAAAAAGGGATAAAAACAAGATAACAACCTCACGGTTTTTCCTACTATTGGTCCTTGAGCTGAACTCCCCCCAAACCCCCTACAACGACAAGTTGATCGGCCACACTCTCAACAAACCACCACAAAAGACACTAGATTGTGAACATCTTTAGATAAAATCACAACACAATCACCGTCTTGTCGTTCCCCTCCTTCAGCTTTGCCAGACACGTGTTTTTCTTGATCCCATCCTTCTTCGCCAGCAAGATCCGTTGACTCATGAAGCACGTCGCCTTGTATGCCACCTGTTTTGGTGATTTGACATGTTTGTTTTTCCACAGTGCCCACCCTACTGCCACCATAATCCACCAAAGAACGCCCATATCTTCCTCCCCATTAATATTAGCTAAAAGACATTTTTTTAGCATCATTAGCTAAAAGACATTGAAAAGTAGCAATTGAGGTTGGAATACTAAACAGTCTATGACCCAACGCCATGTGACAGTGGCAATGGGGCATTGGAACACCAAATGATCGATAGATTCCTGAATCACAAAATTTACACACTGAGGCCTCATCCTAGATCCTCTTCCTTAGTTGTTCCATCGTCTACAACCTATCATACCATGCCATACAAAGGAAAATCTGGACTTTCAATGGTAATTTTGCTTTCCAAATCTCCATCATTTGTGTATTTTTCACCCTAGGACAAGTAATGGATCTGTATATACTTTTGGTGGTAAACTTCCCAGATCTTTCTAGCTTCCAACAAACTTTATCATTTTCTTCAGTTACAGAGACCCCTTCCAACTTGGAAATCATTTTTTCTTCCACAAAACATCTTCTAAACCTGAGGTTCCACCCTCTCTGTTTTTTACCTTATTGACATAGATCCCCTCATCATGACAAATCTTAAAGAGCTTGGGAGAATATAATCTCAAGGAACATTCCCCCAACCACACAAGAAGAGAAGCTGAAATGTCAACAAGATCAATAACCAAAGATAAAAAATTATTTTAATCCCACCATCTCATCTTCCTATCCATATTGGAAGTTGCGAGGCACTCCACTACGCTATGGAGGTCAAATGAAAGGATTGAAGAATCATGATCTCTAGTTCAGTGGAAGTGAAGAAGTTGACTAGTGCAAAAGTATGATTTACTTCTCCCATTGCTGATATGGCGCCACAAAGAACGACTAATATGGCAATACATAGGATGACTAACATGAGGTTCCAAGAGTTAAAGGACTTTAAAATTCTTGTTTTCCAATTAAGGGAGACAGATATCATACTTAGGCAATATTTTTTAGGGAGGTTAGATGTACCTTTTTTATTATCCTTTTTTTTTTAGAACACGATTTAAGAAGTAGCACAATACAAACAAATGTTATCCAAGCCGAAGGACTTCGTGTGCACCTATCGTGCAAAAAAAACTCTGCAACCTGTTGTTTTTGTGTGTATGCAATGTATTATGCCTGATATTCTGAACAAGATTATGTTAGTTTTAAACTGAGAGCGCATCTCATTTGGTTGGGTTCCTTGTAGTGCAATTTATGGTTTTAAGTAATCGACAACATGTGAGTGCTCGTACTTTTCAAGATATACTCTAGGATTCGACATGAGTGCTCATATTTTCCTTTATTTATTCTTGAATTCAACGACGTTCTTTCATCGATCCACTCTTAGTTTTTAAGAGATGCTTATATGCTTGCACGTGTTCATTAAGATTAGTGTCATGTATAAGGGTATGCCATTCCCTCCATTCCAAAGTTTTCTCTTGTCGTTAAGTCAATACTTTTGAACTTTGACTAATTATTAAGTAATTATAAAATTATTAATATTAATAATACATAATTAGTATATTTAGATAGATCATCGAATGTACATTCATAATAAATTTATTTAGAGATATAAATATTACATGCATCCGGTGACCGAGTGCGGCAAGCATCCATATTGCAACTATCAAACCAAAGGATTAACGGTTGTCACTGGACCTTGCTCGTAGAAAGGAGTTGAAAGCGGTGTAATTGAATTACAAAAATTCATAGTACATGCATTTTCTATAAACTAGTCAAAGTTGTGTTCCGCACACATATCGTACTCGTAGCGCCAAAACTATTCTGGGAGTATAATTAAGTGATGGAAAAAGAAAGACTATTAGCTTACTATATACTATATACTATTATTATTTACAAAAATTATGGCGCCAACATGAGCACCTGCAGGCTCTGCTCTGCACACTAAATTTACAGACGCAGGGCGCTTTGTAACGCCAAGAACGCAACGCGACGCGACTACCAGCACTGGTCCGTTTCCCAGCGACGCACCCGCATGACGCCGCCGGCGCCCGGCCGCGGCCCGAGAGAGCGGTCGTACTGCGCTCGGGCGCCCGGGTCCGACAGCGTCTCGTAAGCGCGCTGGATCTCCAGGAACGCCGCCGCGGTCCGGGACGAGCGGGAGGTGTCGGGGTGAAGGCGCTTGGCCATGGCGCGGTACGCGGCCTTGATCTCCACCTGCGTCGCGGCGCGTCCTGCCCGCAGCGCCTCGTACAGGCTCCCCGCCGCCGCGAACGCCGGCGCCGCCGCAGCCAGGGGCACCGCTCCGGCCATGTGACCACCGCTCCTTGCCTGCCTCCGCCGCTTATTGCTGGCTTTATCTAGGGAAGAGTAGGAAGATGTAGTGAGCTCTCTGCCTGAGCTGCTTTGGTTGACGAGTGCGAGCCTCAGTGACGGTTTGGACGAGGTGGATGGGGTATATAAAGCGAGGGGCCCGGGCCCCACCTGCAGCCTCTTCTAGAAGGTGTCTTCTTCTAGAAGTGGAGGTGCGATGTCGCTGGAGAAGATGATTGCGCGCGGTACTATCAAAAGTTCAAAGATGCCGTCGTGGGATGGCCCGTTGCTTTCTTCTAGAAGGTGTCTTCTTCTAGAAGAATTAGTTGTAGTTGGCTTGGTTAACTTCCGTGTCCGCATCGGAACGCGAGCCAGCATGGACGGGTTCGGGTCACCGTGGGCTCCACACCAGGACTTACTACTACTCCCTCCGTTCCAAAATAAATGGCGTTTTTCGCTTTTCGAGAAAACTACCTAAGATTATATATTAAAAATAGGATTACTATTTATATTACATAATTAGTATCATTGGAAAGATCTTTTGATCTAGTTTTTTAACAAATTTATTTGGAGATTTAAATCTTCTACGTATTTTTATAAATCGAGTGGCTGTGGACGAAAACCCAAAACGTCGTTTATTTTGGGACGGAGGGAGTAGTTACTACAGTTTGTTTTTTCGAAGCACACCAGGACTTAATGACAGTGACGACACCCATATGTTCACCCTTCTAGAGTCCTTCAACAACCAACGGAATTGCTATAACTCTTTCATAATTAAAATAATTAACATTTCTTGTAACGTGGTAAACCCTTAGATGATTGGATGAGATGATTGTTATTGACATTTTATCACAAAACAGATATGAAACAATTAACAATTTTTTTTTATGGAAAACAAAGACAAAAGAGGGTAGAGTCCCGATACAAAGGAAAAGATACAGATTTGAATAATTTTAACACAACAAACAAGAGACAATAAATAATTTTTTTCTATAAATAAAAACAAGAACAAAAGGACAAAAGAGGTCACTGCACTAAGCTGTCATGCGCGCGTTGCCAACCTCCCTGCTCCATCCGTCTCCATCCGCGATCGAGCGAGAGCCAGAGACGGGACAAAGGCGGGGGTCGCAAGATGCAATTAGAAGATTTCTTGCGCCAGGTACATAGAAAAAAGTGAATGACAAAAGCTCTAAACATATTATTTTATATTTAAATAGAAAACACAGAAAAGCCATCTTCTAATAAAAACTACTCTTATAAACACTTTAAGATCATGTAAAATTATTTATATTATAAGCTATACATTAAAAGTTCTTAGAGCTAGTATATATTGTACCGTTTGAGGATGCCGTTGAGGATTCATTATTTATTTGTCTTCCCCAAATCAAACAACAGCCCGGTCCCTCCAATCAACCCAAATCCTTGCTAATCCCACTCTAAAATTCAATTTCAGCTCTCCATGTTCATGACAACAAGCATTATCACATAAACCTGTACATCTGATGTTTTTTTTCCCAGAAAGTCCCCCATCAACAGATATGAACCAACCAAATTGTAGGTAGGAAAAAAAAAAGTCTCCATACGCCCAGTAAATTATCGATCCACCTATTCCATTCCAGTGGCATAAAAACAAAAAACAACACAACCATCCTATATCACGGATCGAAAAGCTCCATTCTACTTTTTTTTATCGGCAGATGGGTTTTGTTTAATCTCATAATTACTGTGAAACTAACCATTGTTACAACATGACGGCCTCTATCTATCTTGGGTATTACAAAGAGAAAAGAAACATTATGAGTAAGAGTGCAGAAATATGAAAGTACAAAATCTGGGCAACGAGGAATCATGTAACAGTTGCCAGTATTACCAATTCATGTCGTTTAATTCTGTACTCATCTCCGCCAGCCTATTTACAGCTTCAGTCATTTCTTTTGTGCTCGTCATTCTCATTGTTAGCCACCGATACAGAAGCATCGCGCCGAATCATTTGAAGTTGGATTTGTAACATCTGGGATGAAGAGCTATAGCTTTTGAGTTCTTTCGGATATAGTATAGGTAGATAATATCAACAAATTATCTTAAGCACAGACTGTATACTTGTAATAACTACCATGCATGCATGAATTCAAGAACATGCTTGGTATGTAGTTACTGAGTCGGCTGTAGCAGAGAAGCATTTTGACAACTTGAGCAAAATTGCAGACTACGTAATCTGGCAGTAAAGGCTATGTAATCTGTTTGAAGCTCATGAACTGCCAGTCTAGAGTAAAATGCAGATCATAGATGACCAACATTGTTAAAACCGCTACAGAAGATACTTGCATGTTACATACTGTTTTGTAGGAATCAAAGGGTACCTAGATGACATATTTGCATATGACACCTAATGTTTCAGATCATCTAATTGATCCTAGTCACGAAGGCACAGATCAGACGATTAGTCAGACCCTTGACAACCTGTCTATAGTGGTGTATATACCAGGACCAACATGCTATATGGTATATAGTATAAAGCAAGAGAGTAAAAAAGCACTAGAGCAACAGATTACTTGTGAAATTTGATGGCCAGTAGAGCTACAGGAACAATAAAGCAAAACGTAAAAAAGCAGCAGCTGAGCTAGAGCAAGACAGGATCGCAGATCACAAATCAAAACAGAACAGACACTGCAAGATGGAGGATTGGAGGACAGGAGCTCATCATCTTCAGGAGGGAAAAAGGGGCCAGGTCATTATCAAGTAGAATCTGGCAGTGCCTGGCTGCCACGGTGGTTGAGGGGAGAGTGCCCGCAGTGCTTGAAGGGCGCCTGCCAGAGGTAGGGGCAGATGCCGGTGGTGGTTTGAGGAAGGGATCCAGCGACAGCAGCGGAAGGGAAAGCGGACAGCAGAGTAACCCAGGGCTCAAGGAGACACATGTCTCTGGATCTCCCATGGGCATATGTATAGGCCTGACCCTAATGGACGAAACTGGCAGCCCAAAAGCTCTACCTGTGCCCACGTGCATAGTGCTGCCCAGCACCAACAGAAAGCTAGTCAACCAAAATGACCTAACCAGAGGCAGGGGACCAATCAGGCCAATAAATTGAATGACCTGATAACACAGCAGACACCATAACTTCATGACAAGCAGAGTTACATATCAATAATGGTGGCTTTAGTTAACATAGGCTGAAAGTACTAAAACATGACACAAACATACCTGAAACCAACTCATCTTTGTGCCAATCATGCAAACTATCATACAAACCCATTAGCATATGGAGATTGCAGAGCCCACAGGTTTTCATGATTGCAACTAAAGATGAAGTAGCAACATAAATATCTACGATATTTCAACATGCAAGCTGTCGATGTTCACCTATCTAGCTCACTAGAGTTCGTACGCAGCGCTTCTTGCTCACAACACAAAGTAATGTAGAAGATCTAAGCTGAGTACTTTCGGAATCAAGATTCTTTCTTACCTCTATCTGGCTCTTGATGAAGTTTTCCTGTGCCTTCTGCAATGAATTTTCAAGATTGTTGAGGCTTGGTCCTGAACTGACGGGGCCATGTGCGCTAAAAGGCAAAGGTGCTAAACCATCACTTGAGTTTTGGATCTGGATTTCTTGGTCTTTCTGTGATTGATTGGAGTTACTTGCTTCAGATTGTGGTGTGCTTGATGTATACTGAGGACCTGACCTGATGATTGGAAATTGAATACTTATTAGTATGCTTTATGAAAGAAGCAAGCACACCCAACACACACAAAATGCTATCAACTCAATACAGTAATAATTAGATTAGAAAGTGATTAGAAAGTACATGAAAGTAGACGCGTCATCAGCCACCCATGTAGAGAAGATATGCAAGCAAAATCATGAAAAGCTTTATGTATAGACTGATCCAGAAACGTTACCTATTTAGGGTGTTTGCTGGAGGATAAACAAAAGATCTTCCATATAAAGCAGCGGCTGCTGCAGCAGCTTCGAGTTTTGCTTGGCGCCTGCTTACATTGTCACCTGGTGCCCCTTCTGAGGCTGGAGTGTCAGTACCTGCAGTTGTTTTCTCAGATGAATCACAAATAGAACTTACTACACAGTACAGTCTTCAATGATTGCTGGATTGAAATCAGATTATGTGACTAAGAAAAAGAATAAATCAATAAAATGAATCTCACCAGGCTGAACACCAGGTTGACCTCCATGTTGTCTTGCTGATGCAGAACGTCCATTGTCTGGGGAATAATTGGAGCTCTGCATGTAGGGCAAGTGTGTTGGCGCTCTAGCCATGACCTCAAACAATGCACATGGAACAGATGCCCACAAAGCAGCTTCTTTGCTGTAGTCATCTCCTCACGGCAAATAATACATGTAGCATCACTCCTGAATACAACAATGAAATGTAAATCACAAGAATTTTTAGAGCGGAGCCAACAAGCTAGTGTGAATGAAACAATATAAAACTCACGCATTGAGCTCTTCTGCTGTAGCATCTGGAAAGCGTTCATTCATGTTGGAAGTGATCTTTCTGTAGCGTACATAATCTGCAATGCGGATTCTGAAGTTGCGGAAGGTCTCGTATAACTCACGAATCAAGTGCAGTGGGACACCGTAGTTCCTGATATCATTATAATGGATCATCAACCATAGTTTTTTACACTATAGTTTCAAAGGAATAGTACCATAGAACTTACAGGAAGATAGCTATGAAGAAGAGCATGTATAGTGACAAGTGCACAAGGTCACTGATCAGCTCCAAGTAAAATGTATATACTGCCTTCTTCTCCCATTGACCTTCCATCAGCATGTCACTGACATAGAATACATACTTCACAAATGTTGATACTGTCGATGTTGCTAGTATCATATACCTGAAACATGATTTGTATTTAGTAACTACTATGAGTACTTTGAATCTTAATACATCAAAAAAATAATTGCCAGACAGTTAGAAATCAGAACATAAAACCAGAAAAATAGAAGCATATCTTCAAGCCATCATAAGGTTAGTCAATAGGGTTGTTACCTTGCCTGGAAGGCATGCCCCTTGCTTCAGAAGCAAGAGGCAAGAAGAAATTCTATAGCTGGAGTTTCATACTAAATGGAGCTTTATTCGAGAAAATACTAAATGGAGCTAATACTTTGTGGTGTTATCACTTAAAACTATCGCTCAAACCTAAACGGACAACTGCACAAGTTACTAGACTAACATTTTGTAATAGAGCAGTCAGAACAAATATATGTGAGCAGTTATAAGCTTGAGGCAGTTGAGGTACTGAATGTATCTATCTATATATAAAGATGGAACCAACTGAAGTCAATAAATGCTATTTCTCTACACTCACATTATGCCATGTCACCAGAAAAACTAAGGCTGACTGACAGCAAGTGCCAGTTTGATCATTTCCGTCAGTTTGTCAGAGTACCCCCCTTCATTTTTCTCCCATATCTCTTCAAGGAGTGGAAAACGACAAATCACTGCCTGTTTCATTTGCCAATTACCTGAATGTGAAAGAAACAGTTGGCTGTTTGGTCTTCTTAGCCTCTCAATGCTATAGCTACATCTGTATTCTCAGTTCCTGCTGTTCTTGGCCACTAAATAAATTAGCTGATGTCAATGTTCCATCTATTATTTCTTCTCAACACACATCCACATTGGGCATCAGCACTAATTTTTGCTGCTGATTCTTCCAGTTCCAACTTAACTAACAAATTCACTGATGCACACACACACACACACACACACACACACACACACACATGTAAACTATTTACCCTTCTCAACACACATCCACATTCTCTCTTGCATAGACCGTGGTTCATCACCAATATTATTCTTAGTAACCGATGAGTTCTGAGCTGACTGATTAATATATCCAGCCCTGCCTTCCTTCAAAGTACCCTCTTCAGCAAGGAAATGGAGTAGCTTTTTTTTTAATCCATAGAGATTTTATGGTTTTCATGGATGAACATTTCTAACGGTACTCTTGTAGCTAACACATATCTCTTGTGTTATCATTGCTTTTCAGTGTTTCCTTTGCCTTCTCACTTTCTCAGCTAACGGCTACTATGTTTTGTTTCGGCCCTTCAATATATTTCAGAAATCTAGTTTGTTCTTACTGTACTCAGTATTCTGTTGTACATTGTATCTGCTATCTATAGTGTAATAACTTATTCTAACAAACATAAAAAAAAACATGATTCTTCTTGCAAATTCACGCAGCAATGCACAAGGTATCACCTAGTAAGACTAAGATGTATTGAATAAACACAAGCAATAACTGTGAATCCGGTATTGTTCATAGGGTTCAGGGTAAGGCTCAGTGCAAAGGATGGCAAACAAAATGTAAAGTGGATGCATTAGTAAAGAATAAAGACCTTTGCAGTAGGCTTCATACAACGTAACTAGAAAAGATCGTTTATGATATATGGACCTAACATGTAGTACATCTCTTATGTGCAAATATTTGTCCATTATACTGGGAATTGTCATTTTACAGTGTTTGATCTCCCTGCCTCTACTCTAATGTTGCGGAAGAGGAAAAAATTGTTGTAGTGTGTCACATTGATATAGTGACAAGGTGAAAAATGAAACAGCACAGATACATTTCCTGCATTTGTATGGCACAATGCAACAGAAAACAGACAATTCAGTGCTGTAAAAATCGAGCTTACTCGAAGGAGAAGAAGATAGCAACCGATGCCTCCCACTTCTGTATGAGTGACCTGAGTGAGTTGGACAGGAAGAGGCAGTCTACAATGAGGAGGAAGGCCATGAAGGAGACGATCCTGATGTGTGAGAGCAAGGGCACCGAGGGTGTTGTCTCGATGTACTCGACCCTCTTCTGGGCCAGCCAGTGCAGTGCCTTGATAAGGAGCAGCGCAGCGACCATGGCCAGGAAAGAGACTGAGAAGTCCTGCCGGAAGATGGTGACTGCAAAGAGGATCTCAACGACCTCCCGCCAGGCCTGCTCGTTGAGGCGCTCGACCTCAGCCTCCCGGAGCGACCCCAGGAAGAGGCGCTTGACGAGCTGCCAGGCGACGCACATGGCGACGAGGCCCGTGTTGAGGAGCAGAACGAAGCAGATCTTGGAGGTGCGGAGGTAGACCATGGCCGGGTAGAACTGCTCCCGGCTGCTGAAGGCGTAGTACACCGCCGAAGCCGTCGCCAGCAGGCTGAACGCCGCGTACGTCTGAAGACGGATCATCTTCGCCGCCGAGCTGGCGCCCGCCCGCAGAAAAAATCACCCCAGCAGACCACCACCGAATCGGATATCTAGAAAGGACAATACAAATTATCAAGCAAAATAGGAGAATCGCTCCAAGACCAAAATTAGCCCGTAAATCGAAACCGCAATTTGGCGGGCTGCTAACCCCTTGTGAGGCAATTACCTGATCGAGTCGACGCGAGCGCGGTGGAGGTCGGCTCTAGGAGAGATTCGACAGGGACGCCATGTCGGGAGGCTTCGGTGAAGTGGTTACCCTGTCGCCCCTGCGATTTTGGGAGGAGAAAGGGTTTGGATTTTGGAATTTATTAACAATTTTCCTTTTCTTTCGATTCTATGTTATTATCTATCTCGAATTTCCCCCCTAGTAGCCCTATAGGTGATGAATTCAGCTGCGGCCGCGGCACGCTGGACCGTTGGCCGTTGACGCGATGACATGTTCCGAGCCAATGAGAGCAGCCCAGGTGGCTGTTAGCCACAGTCTCCACGTTGGCACAAAAGAGTCCAGATCATCCACGTTAGTGGTTTTGCACAGGTGCAGATTAGTCTGCAGTTGCAATCGCTTCACCTGACAAAAGGTTGTGTCACCAAGGTGAATTCGTGTTGTGACCAAAACAACAGCCTCGTCACGCGCTTCCATAGTTTGGCGTAGATTTTCCCTGAACCCCTCGTTTAGTTCCTTCAAATTCAAATCAAAATTCAAAAACTTTACGATATTTTCCATCACATCAAATCTATGGACGTATGCATCGAGTAATGGTTATTTGGCTGCACCATAGGGTAATAGCGCGGCACAACCTCGGCACAACCTCCATGTCAGCTTGGCCTAGTCATGCCACGTTGGCGCTCTGGCCGTATATGGCATGCCAGTGTAGTTTGGCCGCGCTGCAACACATGGGGTGGTCAAACATGTTACTCCCTCCGTCTCTTAAAGCATGGAATTCTCACTTATGAAGGCCAAAGTTAAGAAATGGGTGAAATTATGAAATTGCCCTTGCTATATCCTTACTGACACACTACTTTAGAGTTCTCTGAAGTTCACAAACTGTGCCTGAAGGCTTCGGGCAGAAGTGGAGAATGTGTCTGTGGTGAGCTGTCAATTGCATGTTTGTTTTTGTTTAGCACCCAAAATTTTGGACGGATGAGACATGCATGTCACATCGCACACTTTAAATTTCGTTTCGTTTGTTAGTGGTAAATATTATACTACCATGGCGTAACTAGGCTAAAAAAGAATCGCCTCGTAATGTACATCTAAACCGTAGTTAGTTTATTTTTTTTTTTACATTTGGTGCTCGATACACGTGCCGGCATTTTGATGTGATGATGAATCTTCTTTTTGCATAGTGGAATTTGGGGAGGAATTCGGACTCTAAACACACCTGTTTTGTTTTGTTTTTTTAATTTAATGGGTCCCACTTAAAAGCTGACATCTCCTAGGCTTACAAGTTTTTGAGACATCATTTGAACGGTGCAATCACAAGTTTTAAGGGACCGAGGAGTACTAGATTTGAAAATAACAAATAGACCATGTCATTTATGCAATTATTTTTAAATGCTAAAAATAAAAAAATAATTCCAGACGCACATGGCTGAATCGGCCACACTTCCAAAGAATCAGAGAACCTCGTGATCCGTACGGCTTCAGGCTCCAGAGTAAAACTCCCCAGTCCACCGTGCACCGAGACCACCTCTCCGGCTCTCCCCTCCCGGCCCCGCGCCCCATACGAAGCCGTGCGTCAGCGATAACAACACAGGCGTGGTCGTGTGGAGCACCGGCCGCCGCAGCCGCAGGTCTCCCTCCCTCGGGTCGTCGTCGTCGTCTCCACGGCGGCACCCAACCCCTCGTCTTGGAGGCGAAGAAAGAAAGCGGCCATTTATAAGTACCCCGCACCGTCAGCCTCCCCAACTAAACCCCCAAAACCTACCACCGCCCATCCATCCATTTTCTCCTTGGCTCGACCCGCGGAGCTCAGACTCAGAGAGAGCAGGCATCCACGGCGGCGGCAGTGCGAGAGGGGGTCCGAGGGGAGGATTGGAGGATGCACCTCTACAACGCGTGGCTGCCGCCACCGGTGGCGACCGCGGCGCGAGGGGAGGCAGCTGCTTTCGCGGGCGCTGTGCGGGCCGCCGCGGACGCGTGGGTGCCCGGGGACCCCGACTCCGCCTACGCCACACTCAAGTGGATCTCCGTGTTCGACCTGTAATTGCTCCCTCGAACTCTCGCCCCCTTCCGCGGCTGCGGTTCGATTGCTTTGAGGTCTCGTTTATGCTTCCGTCTGCGGGTTCGTGTGGGCCGTGGGCTACGGTCTGCTGTTCGATTGGTGCTGCCTCGACTCCTGTTGCCTAACTTCGACTTAGCAATCCGGTTTATCGGATTTCGCTTTTAGTGTTGTCAGTGTCGGTCTGAGTGCTAGTGTTTGCTTGATGCGATCGCGTTGGAGTAGGGGACTTTTGAGTTGCGGCAATCACTATCTCAGCTTCCTTTTTAGTGTGCAATTTCAAATTTAGGTACTCTGCAAGCACTTTTTCGTTCTGTTTTGTTCTCCAGTTCTCTGCTGAATTTTCTGAACTTGATCACATTGAAAATTAGAACAGCAAATGAGTAATTCCAGAGAACGCTGCTTTTGAGGTGTGATTTTGATCAGAATTAGAAATTCAGATTATTACAATTGTCAGAAGTATGCATAACTGTCCACAGATTTACTATACTGTCAAATGCACAGCTGTATGTTTGCTAGATTTTGGGAAATTGTTTTTCGTAAAATGTTATACTGTCAAATGCACAACTGTGTGTTTGCTGAATGTAAATGACATGCAATCCTGCTGAACATGATTCAGCTTTGGGGGTGTTTAGTTGGTGAAATATTTTGGGTTCGGCTACTGTAGCACTTTTCGTTTATATTTGGTAATTGTTGTCCCACCATGGACTAACTAGACTCAAAAGATTTGTCTCGCACTTTACAATCAAACTGTGCAATTAGTTTTTTAATTTACCTGCATTTAATGCTTCATACATGAGACAAAAGATTTGATGTGACTTTTTGGGTTCACATTTCGTCAACTACAAAAGCTTATATCTGTCTGAAAATGGCCGCAATTCAGAGTTAAGTTGAAATATGCTTAGCACAGACCCAGAAGTCTATGGCATGTTATCCAAATAGACAAATACTTGTACTTCTGATTTGGCTACCTCTTCTGCTGTCTGCCTTTTGAGCAACTGAGCACATACCTCCACTCCTAGTGAAAGCAGTGTTGGTGGTGATGATTTAGAGTGGGAAGACTTGTGCATTGTTTCTTGATTGAAATTGTATGATAGTGAGAGTGGCAGCGGCACAATTCAAGTGACCTGGCAGCAGGCATATTTGTCAAGGCACTGCATACAGTCAGAAGTTGGCTGCATGGAGATGGAATCAGTAGGTACATCATGCATGTCGCACAGAGCATTGATTGCTTCTACCTGTGGCATTTCTTGCTAGAATTAGAGAAGGTGCCTAAGGGCGTTCTGAATGTTCAGCATTAAGAAAAACTGAAAAATGAACACCCAAAACAACACATTATGACTTTCCACCTTTTCAGTTGCGGTTTCTTGATCAGATTTGTTTACTACATTTTGCAACAATGCTTTGAGTATGTTTTTGAAAAATTCTCTTCAATTTCTGATAATTGATTGGTTAATTTCTTTTTGATGTATTGAATCTTATGCGAACCCCTCTTTGGGTTCTAACAAAAAGAACTCAGACTCATGAGGGATTGATGGATCTGATTCAAAGGGATGCAGTCAACTAAACCATAAATAAGTCATTTCTAGACCATTTAGGGAATTGTTTTCAAACATTTACATATGTACACTTAAAATACTTTGTAAATAATGTGGTTTCTGGAGTTTGGGGATTATTAATGTCAGTGTTCTTTTTCAATGTATTTAGTTTTATTAAAGCGAAGAGTGACATTGCTCCTGAGGATGTACAGGCTCTTGTAAAGCTTGGTCTGGAGATATTTCATGCATCACATAACAAGTTTGTTGTCCAGGTAATGCTCAGTAGTTAATGCTTTGCACATGGATAGTTCTGATCTGTTTGGTCTTTGCTGATATGTTCTTTTCTTGCCAAATGAATGATAATCAGATTAAGTGGGGAGGTTTGCTCATCAGGCTTTTCAGAAAGCATGGGAAGAGGCTTTCACTTGATGTGCAATGGAGACCGCTTTATGAAACGTTGATAAGGACTCATTTCAAGAGGTAAAGTGTGACATTATACCCATTTCCGACAATGAAGAAAATGACAGAAGGCTAAGTGAATCTCATGTTGCTTTCAGAAACATGGGGCCTGAGGGCTGGAAAGTAAGGAAGCAACACTTTGAGACTGTCACCTCTTTAGTGCGTGCATCCAGGAATTTCTTTCCTGAAGGTGTGGCTGCTGAAATTTGGTCAGAATTCAGGTTTGGCATATTCAGCACGAATCTTTACTTACATTCCATCTCATTCATGCTTTTCTAACTGCTTTGCTGGTTTATTATTTCTTTTAATAACCTGTGTTGTCCACCCTCTATAAGCCTGTATAGTGTTTGCCTGTTTGGTTAGATAGAGTCACAAAGGATATGCTTTACACATATTCATTTCACTTCTATTTGAGTAAGTAGCCAATACAAGCAAGGTTTGCGATAACAAAGGTATCTAATTACCTGTAGTGTAATATGTAAAAGCCTGTAGAAATCATCTTTAAGTACTCTCTCGCTACTTAGCATTGGTATCAAACCCCGTAAGTCCAAGTTTTTCCTTCTGGTGCTAATCATATAAACATCCGTCTCAAAAAAATGCAATTCTAGATCTGGTCTAAGCCCGGTCAAAACTATTTTAAGTTTGACTATGTTTATAGAAAGTCCCCGTGTCCCTAGGTCGTGGGTTCGAAGGCTTGCCTCGGTTTTTCCCTTCAACTCTCATGCATGCATGCAACCAAACACGACGTCGTCTCATACTAGACCAACAACAAAGACAACCAAACACGGCTTTCGGTGCACGGGTTTCCGCTTGCCTCCCACAAGCTTGGATTGTCCCTCTACCCCTGGTCTCCATCCCCGAGCAACTATATATGGGCATGCAGCCCGGCGCCGGCGGCCCGGCCCGTGGGTCCGACGATTTGGCCCGGCCCGAAGCACGGCCCGCACGGTGGTGGCGTGCCCGTGCGGCCCGGCCCGAGGCACCACCCGTGCACGGGCGCCACCCCGGCCCGTGGCGCACGCGACGGCAACGCGCCCGGTGGAATGAGTGGCCCGGTGCCGGCCGGTGCTAAACCTATCTATCACTTGATCCATCTCGGCATTGGCACGCTAAAGGCCCATCCCATGTTCTCCCAACTTCCCACCACGTAACCACGCCGCCACGCGCCGTCGCAAGACGCGGGGCTCGTTCTCGCGGTGACTCCGCCGGCCGCCGCGCCGCCGCGCCCTCGGCTCCAGCGCCTGCTCGACCTCCACCCCGGAGGTGCGCGCCGGATCCCCTCGCTACGAGCTCCGCCCCGCAGCTCCGCCCGCCGCCGCTCGCGCCGGAGCCGCTTTGCGACGCCGGCGAAGAAGAGGTCCTCTAAGCTCCGCCTCCTCCGAGTTCCGGCAAAGGCGCATGCCGCCGGCCTCCCACCCCGGTGACGATGGCGGCGACCCCCGCGCTTCGCCCGGTCGGGGCTCGCCGCGCAGCCAGCGCTCCGCTTCCTTCCCTTCTCTCGTCGGCGGGCGGCGGGCGGCGCGGGCGGCGCCGTGCTCCACGGGTGGCACGGGAGGCACGCGGTAAAAAGCGGCCCGCGGGCGTGCCGTGGAACCGCCGGCCGAGCACGAGCACGGTGGCACGGCACGGCGGCACGGGCGGCACGGGCGCGGCACGGCGGTGAGGCGGCACGGCACGGCACGGGTGGACATGTATAGGAGCAACCAATCACGCCCTATTTGATTCTTTATTGTAAGCATATCTAGTGTTTTGCAATGAGGGGCCATTTGGTAGTGTAAATGGTGAAAACAACTGAAATGCTACATATGGCTAGTTGGTTGTTTGGTGATAGAATTTGAACATCAGTGAAGGGAGGTCGATGTTTGGTAAGGAGCAGGTGGGAAGTGATTCTGGTGGGGATTGAATGAAGAGCAGTGGGGTGTGCGTTTTTAGCTCCCAGCTTGTAGTGTAAATGGAGAAGCGAGTCTTCTCAGATCTCTGCCAGAATCTGGTTGTGTTTTACCTGTTTGGCTGTCTAGAGTTGATTTTCACAGAGAATCTAGAGCTGGGAGCGCGCCCAAATGGCCCCTAAGGTATATGGAATAACATTATGGGTTTAATTTTGCGATAGTGAAAAACATGATAGATTGAACATGCATGTCTTATGTGCCGATTCCACCTTTTCAATGTCTATTGTCTTCTGGAGCATTAGTTCACTTAAACAAGGTGACAAGCTAACTTAATGTTGACAAGTTTAGGGGCTTCACTAGCAATTGTATGCATGCAAGTTTGTGGTACCCACTGGATATTTTTCAAAATTATGGACTGTCAAGTGCTAACATGTGTGGAATAGAAACTCGACCATAAAACTTGCACAGATCTTGGTAGCTCTAAAGCATTGTGTTCTAGGTCCTCCCCACCACTACCCAGCTACCCATCCAGACACAACCTCATACGAAAGATCATAAGTTATAACAGCAAGTAGTTGTATTGATAATATCATTATTGTTCTTTCACACCATTATTATTGTTAACATTTGATCAGAAAAATAGCACAGAAAATCAGAACAGATTATGATTGGAAATTGCTTGACAATATACTGCGAACATTGAAGTGCCTTACCTTTTACTGTACTGAAACTACAGGCCTTTGCTGGAAAATCCATGGCATAACTCAGCGTTTGAAGGTGTTGGATTTCTCAGGCTGTTCCTTCCAGCGAACTCGAGGAATCAGGATCACTTTACAACGTAATGAAATATTGGATTGATAAGCACCCTTCTCTCTTCTGTAGCTGAACATCGTCTTACTTTCCCTTTCAACTGATTTTGCCCTGTTGCAGTGATTGGATTAAAAACTGTCTTGACATATGGGATTCTGTCACAAATTGTCACTTCTGGGACAACCAATGGGCTTCCATCATAGCACGCTGTATAAAAAAATTCCAGATCGGTGAACTGGGATGCTTTTCTGCCCTTGTTGTTCACAAGATACTTGAACATGTTTGAGGTATGTAAGCACTTTCAGGTGTATGCCTACATAAGTCATCTTGGCTGCTTGATGAAAGTCAGAATGGACAATAATTTGCATAAAACCTTACATGTCTTGCTACAAACTGTTTTATTTGTTTATCGCTAAATTTTCTTAAGGATAGTAATTTTTGTCTTGCCAAATTTTACGTCTCGCACACAGTACTAAGGGTTTAGATAAAGGGTAGTGGAATTGCAATGACAGGATGTTTCTATTATTGATAGTTGACATTAACTTGAATCAAAGCCCATACTATAAACTTGTCAATTTAATGTTCAAAGATCCAAGATGACATCAGAACAATTCGTGTTAATATCTATCATGGTTTTGAAATTAAGGTTACATCCCCTGAAAACGAGTGGATAGTTTCATATGAATTTTGGAGGCCTTTTAACATGAGGCGTATCAAAATTGGCATTCCTGCAATTTTCATGTGCCTTGCATTTGACGCATCGCAGCCAAAATCTGAGATTTCGTCATACTGCATTTTTGGAATTTGTTTCAAAGAGGCCTTAACAGGATTGAGAAATGCTATAAGTTATTAAGGATATGTTTGGACTATTCCTTAGAAAACATGCTTTAAGAATCTTGAATGTTTCTGCTGCAGTGATGCTACTGGTTCATGTGGTGCGAGAGCACTAAAGATAACCGCAGTGTCCAACTGTATCTTTTAGCTAATATCAGCACTATAATTTGTTACTTGAAACAATCGTGGTTTTATAAAATGCTTTCTTGGAGCTATCAAATTTTCCAAAATATTTGTACGCTGTTTCTGACTATGTCAAACTAATCATAATTAATAAAAGATATTTGCATGTGCATTTATTGGTGAATGATCTATATTTAAACAAGAAAACTGCATGTTATTATGATATTCATTTGGTGTATTTGGAATACAGTTATTTGGTTCTTATCCAAATTATAAGTCGTTCCAGCTTTTCTAGGTACATTGTTTTGCTATGCACCTAGATATAGGCTATGTCTAGATACATAATAGAACTTATGAATGTAGAAAAGCAAGAACTTATAATTTGTAATGGAGTAAAGGGTAAATACTAACAATTGTGCAGAAAGTTGCTGTATTATTTTTCCCAATTCATTTACACATTTCTTTGTCTATTTCTAGGTTCCTATATCAAGTGGGAATGGTTCATACCCCTTTCCAGTGGAGGTTCCCGGGAACACAAGATTTTTATTTTCCAGTAAAACTAGAACACTTTCCAAGGCAATTGCAAAGTCTGTGGTAAGTTACTGACATCCTTTCAGCTTTTATTTATTTTCAATCTGACTGGCTTGAATGGCTTATGAAAGATACACCCTCCAATTGCTCTGACTTTTCTAGATACATAGCTTTTACTCCCTCTGTTCCAAATTAGCAGACGTTTTGGCTTTCCTAGATACATAGTTTTTGCTATGCACTTAGATATACACAATAAAAAGCAATGTATCTAGAAAATCCAAAATGTCTTATAATTTGGAACAGAGGGAGTACTATGTATCTAGGCATTATTCTAGGTGCATAACAAAAGCTATGTACTTAAAAAAAAGCTAGAATAACTTATAATTTGGAATGGAGGGCTTGTGTACTTTCGCCTCTGAAGTCCTGATGCCTTGGTATGAGAAGAATTTTGAAAGGCCTTTAAAGGTTTTGTATATTGTACACTCTGTTGATAAAACTTTTACTATCATATATATTAATATAAGGACATGACTAAAACCAGATTGAACTCTAAAAAATGACTAACCAGACACCTAGTGCCGCGCTGCCTATTCCATTGATGCAGCACTGCCCACAGCCGGTGGTGAAGTGCCTCCCTGCTGTGCCACCCGCAACCCCCACCACTGCCGCTTGATTCCGCTCTACCCATACCATTCTGCCAAGATTCCTCCGCCCTGACACTGCTGACACCACTGCGGCCAGCAGTGCAGTGCCACCTTGCCTCCCACCTGCCTCCAAGCTTGCTTTTAGCTTCTATAATTGCTGGGAGAACTCACCTGGAACACAACCCCACAGGCCCTAAAGGGTCAGTATGGCTTCTACGGTGGCGAACTTGGTGATGAAGACATAGTTTGGAACTTCTGTGCTTGATCATGAGGAAGGGGATAAGATTGTAGTGTTGTTTGTGCTGCTTGGGAAGAATAGCCTCCTGGAGATAGAGATAATAAAGTGATGCATGTTGTCTCAAAAAAAAAAAGTGATGCATGTCTGGTCCAGGCTTGCTGGCTTAGGACCATTGGATTTTAATACGGAGGCAGCAAGGAAGGGTTTCACAATAAAAGTTAAATTGGAGAGCTCTAGTTTTTACCTTCACTGAAACATGCTTTGCAAATCAAACATGGAGATGATATATTTATGTTACTTTATACTTATTAGATGTTACACCTTGCGGTACTTGTTCAACTAAAAGCAAGAAAGAGTTACACTCATTTTGATTTCTACATTTTGCAGGTATACCTTTTGAAGCCTAAAAGTTTGGCATTTGAGTATTTTGAGAAGCTCATTAATTTTTGGAACAGTATGCCTTCTGACCATTGGTCTTCTTTGAGCTTGCTGCAAAGTCTTTTTTATTTGTTTTAACCTGAGGAATTTTGATTTTTAGGTTCTATCATCCGTCAAATGGGGGTCGTTGGACCTACTCATTGGAACGTTTCCTGCGTTATCTTGTTGTTTACTTTGAGGAACGCCTTCAACATGAACAATTGTAAGGGATCAATCTTCACTTGCATGTGCAGCTTGAAAAAAAATTCATCTTATTGACTGCAGCTCATCTGTTTCAACATAAACACTGTAGTGGTATGGCAGTTGAGGACCATGATCAATCTTATCTGGGAAAGGAAGAAAGGTCTATTTTTGTGAAAGCTATCTTGAAATTACTGGATCGTGGTCAGTACAGCAAGGATAATTCTCTTGCTGAAACAGTTTCCGTTGCTACTTCAATCCTGTCTTATATTGAACCAACCCTCGTGCTTCCGTTTGTTGCAAAAAACTTCCAACTAGCCTTAGAGACAGTAAGTTTAACTAGAAATATGCACTGACCTTCATTTTGTATAGATATTTTTGTGGTCAATGTGAGCCTTGCAATTCTGTTTCGTTTGCATTTGGTAAGAGCATACTTACGATATTCAGAAACAAGCTAATGATTTGAATTGTTTTCTAACAGACTACAGCGACCCATCAGTTAAAGAACGCTGTCACATCTGTTGCATTTTCTGGACGTGCTCTTCTTCTATGTTCTTTATGTTCTCAGTCTGATGATAGCAGTGTTGTTGATTCATTCAGTGATCTTGTTGTCGCTTCCCCTTTCAAATGCATTGCTCGGCATGGATGCCAATGATCCACCTAAAACGATTGCTACAATGCAGTTAATTGGTTCTATATTTTCAAATGTAAGTTTTTTTCTCTTTTACCTTATCATCTGCAATTCTGGTTTCCAGTAAAGAGTACTTTGCTAACTCTTGTAAGGTGTATATAGCTAGCTTCAGTTGGTGTTAGTGATGACGTGCCCATATTCCTCCAATCTGCTACTCTATCGAACTGGCTAGATGAATTCTTTTCCCGGCTGTTTTCTGTGCTTCAGAATCTGGAATCAACTAGTCCCATGTAAGCAATGATCACTAGAGTCTCATATCTGATTTTTTTTCTCCTACTTTTTCAAATACTTGTCAGAACATTGTAATGAGATCACATTTGGATATGCAGTAATGAGGGTTACCAAAGCTCATTCATGTCAGGGACTTTTCTTGTTGAGGACAGGCCATATTACTTTTGCATGCTTGAAATTCTTCTAGGGAAATTATCAAAACCCTTATTTAATCAGGTAATTACATTCTTGTTAATATGTGGTACTCTTGTCCCTAGACTTGAATTTCCTGCCATAAATGTGTTTACTCTTTTTTTTTCTGCAATTGACAGTCCCTGAAGAGAATTGCCAAGTTCGTTAATGCAAATATCCTCCCTGGTGCTACTTCAGAAGTTGGTCTTCTTTGTTGTGCCTGTGTTCATTCATATCCTGAGGAGGCTTCAGTCTACCTTGTAAAACCAATCTTAGATACTATCATATCATCCTTTGAGGGGACTCCTACCACTGGTTATGTAGGAAGGGTAGTTGCAGACAAAACATCTACAAAGGTTTGCTCAGATGTAAATGTCTATTACAGTATTACTTGAGCTATTCCATACATACAACCACTTGCATCTAATGGCATGCAGGCTGCACTTTCTCCTGCCCTGGAAACAGCAATAGATTACTATCTGAGGGTTTTGGCCATATCCATCAGTTATGCAGGTCCCGTGTTACTCAATTATAAGGAAGAACTAAATCACATAATAACATCTGCGTTCCAGGCCCCTTCATGGAAGGTTATATTTTTCATTTATCTTTTCATAGATTCGAACAGCTAGTATCACCATGCCCCCATCATATATTATACTATGTTAGATGACAAATTTCCTTTTCTCTTGGAATGTCTAGGTTAATGGAGCTGGGGATCATCTCCTTCGCTCTCTGCTAGGAAATCTGGTTTCTTATTACCCAATTGATCAGTACAAGTATGTTTATGTCATGTACACCTTTTTTTCCTCAAATACATACACTTGATGTTTTCTTTATTTGATCGATAACATGATCGCCCACCAACCAATATATTATCCTGTTTGTATAGGCCATTCGCTTGTCAGCCTATTGGAAATATTATTGAACCATGGGGATGTTCGAAAGCTCATCAGGATAGGGTGGCTGAAATGCTTAATTTCCCTCCAAAGTGGCATGATCCCAGTCATGATGAACTCTCTTTTGCAAATGAATTGTTACAATTTCATTTTCAGTCAGCTTTAGAAGATCTTTTGACTATTTGTCAGACAAAAGTTCATTCTGAGACAGGTAGATATGCTAGCTTTGGCCATGGAATGTGATATGTGCAAAAGAAAAAAATAGTAAATGCCTCTTCAAGTACATTGAAGTCCATGTATTTTCTTTTTGTGCATTTGTGCTCTATTTTCTGTAGTTACCTATTTGATAATTTTTTATTTTTTCTTTTTAGCAGGAGATGAGAAGGAGCACCTAAAAATAACCCTATTACGCATTTATTCTACATTGCATGGTGTAATGTCTTGCTTGCCAGAAATTCGCCCATCATATAAAGATGGGAGGTCCCTGGAAGTGGAGTCCACAGTCTTCATAGCAGGATCTGCTGGTAGCACTGTTGGAAGCTCAGAAATGCGTGAAAAGGCTGCAGAATTTGTGCACATAGCTTGCAGGTGAATGTTTGTTCTTAATATGCAGTTTCACTTAACATTTACTATTTGGTCTCACCAATTGCTCTGTCAACAGGTACTTATTAAAGGAAAGAACTGATGACAGTATTCTTCTAGCACTTGTTGTGCGTGTCATTGATGCTTTGGTAAACTTTGGTATGATAACTAGGCTCAAAGGCTCGATCTGAGTATTTTTTTGCTGTTTATGTGACAGTTTGCTGTGTAGGCAGCTTGGAGTACCAAGAATGGTCAAGCCATGTTCAAGCTTGGAAACTAGAATCTGCTTCGATAATTGAGCCTCCATGCAACTTCATTGTTCCATTTCATGCTCAAGGAAAAAAGAGGTATGCAAATCTGCATTTGTGGATTCTGATTCTGCTATGTGGGCCATTGTTGAACCTTCTCTATTTTGTTTCCATTAGACCTAGATGGGCACTTGTTGACAAAGCAAACTTGCATAGTACATGGAGGTGTTCACAATCATCATATCACAGATACAGAATGAATGCAGATGTTTCTCCATCTGTCCTCATGATTAATTTGATGAATGATCTCTTAGATCTCTCACTACACAACTATGAAACTGTTCGATCGTAAGCTCTCTCTCTCTCTCTCTCTCTCTCTTCTTGGTTGTAAATTGAAAATTGTGTTTAAGATTTTTTTTGAACCATCAGCAGGGGAGCCCCCTACCTTTCTTTTTTAACCCAGCCCAGAAATTTGTCCCCGTGGGGATTCGAACCTGGCCTGCTGGGGTGCTACTGAGGATTGTGTTTAAGATTTAGTGTAGATTTTACTTGGAGTGTTGCCATCAACATTTTAAACACTTGAATTTGACAAACTATATGTGATTGCTGATCAGCGTGTTTTCCCTTGAGAAGAGGATGAATGTACCTGAATTCCCTTATATTATGTCTGCCATAAAGGATTCCCTTATAACATAACCATCTTGTTTCTGTTTCTGTACATTATTATGCAGGTATGCTGGAAGATCGCTTACAAAATTGTTGAAGCGCTGGCCTTCTCTAATTTCTAACTGTGTTCTTACACTTGCGGAAATTTTGCGTGACCCAAAAGCTCCTGAACATGTGGTTCTTGGTTCTTGCAGCATTCTGATCTCACATACTGTTTTAAGACATTTGACCACTGTATGTCTTTCACAACTTACTCGCTTTAGGTCTAAGCTAAATCAATAATGTCGATAGTATTAACATAATTGTTCCATATAGGATTCTGTTTCCCTCTCTTCCTTTATCATGGGAATTCTGGAAAGGTACTGCGCTTAATTTCTTCATTTTTACTATTCAATATGTTTTATTGCACATCTCACTTCCAGTAATAAGGATAATCAGAATTTGATAAACATGAAACAGAAAAGTGTGCTGCTTGTTTTTTTTTTGAAACAGGGCAGCTGATCAGTATGTCACTAACTCCATTCCTTTCTTCTGTAGCTCTCATCATGAATCATTGAAGTGTCAGAAAGCTATTACTGAGGTGCTGTTTAATAGAAAACTCAATCTCTAAAAGAAAAAAGAGATAAAAAAATAAAATTCTAAATTAAGGTGTGCCACTGAAGTTTTTTTTTAACATGATCTTTACAGCTCTTTGTAATGTATAATATACGTTTCTCTGGAATATCAAAGAGCTTCTTTAAAAGTGCTGAAAATCAAGCTGACAAGCCAGGATTTCTCAGTCCCTAATTTCTCAAATTAATGCTTTGGGCTTTGAGACCAATGGACTACATTGGAGGTAAGAAATTTGTATATGCTGACATAAACTGAGACACTTGGATATTGTGTGTGTGTGTGTTCGGTCTATGTATGACTCTTTTTCTCCTATCAATATAATTTTCTCCTATCAATATAATTATACACAGCTCTCCTGCGTGTTCGACAAAAAACGAACACTGCTAGAGACATTGCAATTACATTTTTTTGGTCTGAAAATTTAAGTTTTTTTTCATCCCTTTATATATGCTGAACCAGTTTTTCTATTTTACTTTTCTACTGTTTGCTTCCTTTCAGATTCCATATGAGCTGTCTTTTTCACTATATAATTTGTCTATAGTATTGACTAATTGATCATGTCCCAATTCCTTCTCCATGGTCCATGCCATCAAATTAGCTCTCTTTTCAAATTTACCTCGAATTTAATCCATCTCAGGCAGGTTGTGTTATTTTAGTAATAAATTTATATGCGCTGAACCATTTTTTTCTTTTTCACTTTTCTACTGTTCTCTTCCTTTCAGATTCCGGATTGAGCTCTCTTTTCAGTATGTAGTTTGTTCATTGACTAATTGATTTGGTCAAAGTTTAAAAGTTTGACACAGGAAAAAAATTTAAAATGACTTAGAATTTTGGAACGGAGGGTATGCTTCTTTCTTTAATAATGTAATCTCTCTTGAATGCACTGAAGAGCTGTGTGTCATTATATTAAGAAGATAAGAGACTAGATGACTCGTACAGTCCCTAGTGGTGCAAAATCGTTGCAGAAGATCCTGCCAATCATAGATTCATAGCTGCTTGAATTGAATTTTACTGTCTTGTAGTCATAAACATCATATGTACTTAAAACTTGCTGCTGTGTAATTCAGGTACAATTTGATGGCCAACAGAGTACTCCTATTGCTGATTTTGGCATCCAGAAGTGAATCTGGCATATATTCACAAATGCTTGCAAAAATTGCTGGTATGGACTTCATGCCTTCCTCTTTGTAGCTTCTTGTTAATACCATCTACCATGCCTTAATAATTAATATTCATCATGTTTGAAAGCCATCTTTGACAGCTTTTTTTAACGAGCTTCAATGTTCAAAATAAATTCCTTATGTTAGGTCATTTCTTAAGAAATTTAAAGAGTCAACTGCCCCACTCGAGAATGCTTGCTATATCTGCTTTGAACACATTATTGCAAGGATCACCTCATAAGGCATCTGCACATGATTTGAAACAATCAGTAGATCACCCTGAAGATTGCAATATTTCATCAACAGAAGAGATTTTGAATGAGATAATCCGAGAGGAAGGATTCATGGATGAGACGCTGAACAGTTTATCTCATGTCCATATTATTTCCGATAATGATGGTTCTTCAAAAGCGAGTTATGGGGCATCATCTTTTCAAAGCGGATCTGACAAAGCAATGACTTACTTCTATTTTGATTTCTCTGCCTCGTGGCCACGCGTACTCCTAGTTGGATTTCTTTAGTGAGTGGTCACACATTCTATTCCAATTTTGCTAGGATATTCAAAAGGCTTATACAGCAATGTGGAATGCCAGTAATCTCTTCTCTTCAGACTACACTAGAAGAGTTTTTAATTTCAAAAGAGAGATCAAGGCAATGTGTAGCTGCTGAAGCGATGGCTGGGATGCTGCACTCTGATATCATTGGGAATCTGGAGGGTGAGAACAACTGGTTGATGGTCCAGCTGCGTAAGATTATGTTAGCTCCATCTGTGGAGTCAGCTCCTGAATGGGCAGCTTGCATTCGATATGCTGTTACAGGAAAAGAAAGAGCTGGAACTCGTGCTCCTGTTCTCAGGCAAAAGTATTAGAATGCTTATGTAGTCCTCTTCCTCATTCCATGGCAACTAGTGTACTTGCGAAGAGATATTCTTTTCTGTCTGTTGCTCTAATAGAAATTTCTCCACCAAAAATGTCCCCAACAGAGAAGCAATACCATGTTAAAATTCTCGATGAACTACTTGACAGCATGAACCATTCATCTGCTCAGGTAAACTAAATGACTCCACTATTTTGTGCATGAATTTCCATTCCTTTTAATCCAGTCTTCTTATTTCAAGAATATTTTCTCTCGAACAAGAGCTGTGTATCTTTATATATGTATTAAAGAACTAAAGAAGAAAGGGGTAGAAAAGGTAAACTAAATGACTCCACTATTTTGTGCATGAATTTCCATTCCTTTTATTTCAGTCTTCTTATTTCAAGAATATTTTCTCTCGAACAAGAGCTGTGTATCTTTGTATGTATTAAAGAACTAAAGAAGAAAGGGGTAGAAACCCCAAAGTTCACACACATACACTGCCCCTTTTAGTTCTACAATGCAGGTCTCCCTAAAGCAATGCAGTTACATCTGAAGAGCATTTCCTAGAATTATCTGGAAAAGCTGCTCTCATTTTTTTCACTCTCATATTGTCATCACAGTTTAGAGCCTGTTCGCAGCCAAGCCAGCCAGCAGTCAGCCAGCCAGCCAGCCGAACAGTGTGGTGATTTGTTGGAGTCCTAGTCCCTATAAACAGGACCAAGTTCATGCCATCCTTGCTTACTACTCCCTCCATTTCAAATTATAGTTTGTTTGACTTACCCTAAGTTTGACCACTCATATTATTCAAAATAATTGTGCAAACATAGTCAAATTTAAGTCAGTTTTAAAGAACTTTTATTAATAAAGCATGCCATAACAAAAAGAATAAAAATTTTGCACAAAATTTTTAAGAAGACGAGCGGTCAAACTTGGATTAAAAAATGTCAAACGAACTATAAATTGGAACGGATTTAGTACCTATTAACTGAATGTGGCTTATACTACATGTTAGCATATGCTATTTCTGGTGGGCGACTGTTAATACTTGTTACTTGTGTCGGTACTCTGATGCATGTTACCGCAGAGTACATCTGTACATGGCAACACTCCTTTACATTTCAAATTGATAAATCAGTTTCGACTATAGTCTATATTTGATAAGTACAACGACCATTCTTCCCATAGATTAAAGAGGATGAATAAGAATAACTACAACACTCAAATCTGGACAAAAATCGAAACCTTCTAGGTGGTTACAGAAAATTTCCCCAATGTTTGCTTTCGTCTCCTTTCTATTTAATAATGAGACAGAAGAACCTCAGTGCTTGAGGCAGCCTGTAGAGTGCTTTGTGCAGCCCCAGCAGTGTCCATTCTTCTCCGGTGACAATGAACCTTAGTGCTTCTGCACAGACACCCTATTGAAGAAACGAATTTGAGGCACCTCTCCTGGCATCCAATGCTAGCAGCAGCCACACCGATTCCATGCGGGTGGCGAGTGCGATGACTTCTTCACAGTCGATGATGGGCTGCTGGACAAAGCCGTGTGCCACCAATCTTGCCTTTTGCTTGACCACATTTTGCCTGCCTGAGCATGAACATTGCCGAACTCCACTGCCTCTGCCTAGACTGCAAGCTTGGAGCTTCACCTTCATGAAGAGGCTCCAGCCACTGGCTCCAGGTGTTGCTGCTGACTTCCTTCACCATGCACTGGTCATCATCTGCACTGGTGGTGGATTGAAGGGGAACAGAAGTAGTGTCTCTCACCTCACCAGGAAGAGTAGACACCACGTCTCTTCTTCAACTGGGCTCTGGTACCAGTTGTTGGCAATGGAGGAGGTAGGGGACACACACACTGATTCTGAGCTGTTAAGCTGCTCTTGTATTGCACACATGCATACACATATATACACTGATTCTGAGCTTAAGAGTAGTTGAGCAGTGGGTTGATGATCTGGGTCGGACATTAGACCTCTGCTTTGGTGTGGGACAGATGAGGGAATTTTTTTTTAAGAAGTGATGAATCATTTTCCTAGTGAAATTCATAATTTCCCCTGCAAGTATCTTGGTCTTCCTCTTTATCTCAAGAAATTATCTCAAGCACAGTTACAACCGTTGATTGAAAAGGTGACTGGTAGGCTTCCAGGATGGAAGGCCGATTTGATGAGCAGGGCTGGTCGAGCTACTTATGTGCAATCAGTCCTTACTTCCGTTCTCATGTATTATGCTACTGCCTTAGAGCTTCCTCCTTGGTGTTTGAAGGCTGTGGACAAGATTCGCCGGAATTTTTTGTGGAGAGGCAGGAAGGAGATAAATGGGGGTCATTGCTTGATCGCCTGGCCCAAGGTTAGTTGCCAAAGGGTTTGGGAGGCCTGGGCATATTGGACTTGCAGAAATTTGGGTGGGCTCTCAGGATTCAGTGGCTGTGGCTTGGTAAAACTGATCCTAATAAGCCTTGGGCAGCCTTTGCTGTCACGACTCATAAAGACGCCCATGCGCTCTTCGCCTTGGCAGTAACCACTGTGGTTGGTAATGGGATGAACACCAAATTTTGGGCTGACAGATGGCTGAATGGATCGTCCCATCGTGCATCTCGCTCATCTATTTGCTTGTGTTCCCAAAAAAAGGCGGGCAAACAGACGTACTGTGAGTGAAGCACTCCTGGACGATAATTGGGTACAAGATATTCAAGGGCACCGTTCTGTAGCAGTCATGGCCGAATACTTAGTGATTTGGGATGTGATCCAGGAGGTAATGCTGCAACCCGAGGTGGAGGATGTGCATAAATGGAGATTTGAGGCCTCCAGAGAATTCTCTGCTCAATCGGTGTATAAGGCTTTCTTTGTTGGTTCAGTTCAATTCGGGCCCAACAAAACTGATTTGGGGCAATTGGGCTCCAAGGAAATGTAAATTCTTTCTCTGTTTAGTGGCTCATAATCGCTGTTGGATGGCGGATAGGCTTGCTCATCGGGGTCTGCCACATCCGGATCATTGCCCGCTTTGTGATCGGGATGAACCGATCAATCACCTCTTGTGCTCTTGTGTTTTCTCAAGGCAATTTTGGCACCGGCTGCTCCTTCTTTTTGGGTTGCCAGATATAGCCCCTCAGCCTAGGGCGTTATTGTTTGATTGGTGGCAGCTGTCTGGTCGTGCTTTCAGCAAGGTTGTTGAACATGGATTTAACACACTGATCATGCTAGGCTCCTGGATCCTTTGGAAAATTACATGGTGTTTAATGACATCCCGTCAAGATTGGATTGCGTGCTGCTGCTTGCACAGGAGGCGGCAAACCTCTGCATGCTGGCAGGTGCCAAAGGTCTCAGCTAGTTGTTGCGGCTCGTAGGGGTTAGCGTTTTTCGGTTGTGGGTCGCCATTCTTTCAGAGCTGGCGCTTTTGTAAAAGTGTGGTCTAGTGCATGTGTGTATATGTGTGTGTTTTTCTTTTGTACTGGCTTTTTATGCCGTTTGGGAGACGAACCCATGGCCTGAGGAGCGCTACTAGAGCCATCTAACCAACCCATATAGAGGCCTATTTGCCATCAATACATCTAAGCCTACAAACTTGTTTATAGTTCAAAGTACCATTATACATTTACGAAGCTTTTGAAAGGTAGCAATGTTAAATGGAACCTATTATCTGCAAGGAAATAGTTACTGTCTCTGCAACAATTTTGTTTCTGATTATTTTTTCCTTTTACATTTTGAGTTCAGGTAAGAGAAGCAATTGGTATTGCCATGTGTGTTACAACCTCAAATATGAGACTTTCTGGGTCATTTGGCACTGCATGTTCACCGCAAGACCTTTGTGGAGATGTAAGCATGGTTGAACAAACGGGAAATGAGTATTGGTCTGAACGTTTGACAGATGGAGCTAATGAATTGGCTGTAAGTATACAAAATAGTACTCAGTCTAAGCAACTGGAGTCAACATCAGATTCAGCTGAAGATAGCATGGATGATAGAGAGAAGGCTGATGCTAAAAGGATGGAAACGGTGCTTATTTTATGCCTTTCTCCAAGTTTTAAGGTGCCATTTCCACATCATTTCTGTCTTACATATTCCCCTTTTCTGTTCCTTTGCAGATTTTTCATTTTATAATCGCGTCTTTGAAGTCTGGGAGATCTTCTGTTCTACTGGACATTATTATTGGGCTCGTGTACCCAATTCTCTCACTGCAGGTAAACTAATTTGGTATTTTGCAGTGAAAGGGTAATTTTGTGGTGATTTTTTTTTCCTCTCTCGCCTTTTCAGGTCATCTTCAATTTATTGGTTTTTTTGTTGTTACTAACCTTAGAGATTTGAGAAGAGTTGTCCCTTAGGGATGATAGTAATAATATATGCATGGGTCATATGGACCAACAATGAAAAATGTTGAGGCCTTGTTTGGATGCAAGTGTATTCACCTCGATCCACATGTATTGAAGTGAAACTTAATTCGCCGTCTTTGCAGGAAACATCAAATAAAGATTTATCATTGCTCGCTAAGTCAGCTTTTGAGTTGCTGAAATGGAGGATTCTACATCGGCCTTTTCTTGAAACTGCTATTACGTCTATTCTTTCTTCAGTTAGTGATCCTAACTGGCGGACCAGATCTGCACTGTTATCGTATCTCAGGACCTTTACCTACAGGTTTGATAAGTCACTTCCTTTCCAATGTAACTATATGTGACAATGGTTTTGGTTGACAATTAATGTTTCTTTCATTGATGCTTAGTATGAAAGGGTTGTAGCTTAATACTCCCTCGGTCCCATGATACAAGGCGTAATTTACAAAACACAGACCAAGAAGTAGATTAATTACCACGCGCTCTGATAAATGTTCCTTCAGCTCCATCTCAGAGTAACTGCAGGAAACATTCTCCATCCTATGCAGTTATGCAAACCGTGTGCGTCCAAGCATCCACATGCAAATTTCTCCGGCTCCCACTAATAACTGCGCACTATTTTTTTTTCTACACAGGCATGCATCGCCTAGATTAAAAAAGTGTCTTGGCGTGTATTTTACATCTTAGCGCTTATGCAAATATTTTGGCAAGTGATGCCACCATTTACTCGTTTGAATAGCAGTAGCAGTAGAGGCAGGTCATTTTTTTTTACTGCGAGCTGTATGTCGCATAGCATGCACGCACTTGAGGCAGGTGTCAAGTTGGCAGGACTACTACTCGAGTACTTTCGTACATAGGCAGCGCTGTGACTCTGTGAAGTACTAATGTCTGGATGGGAATAGAACGAGGAGGTCCAGTAAGCAGCAGTAAATCTGCATGCAAACATCCGAGCCTGAAGAGCCGGTGCCTTCTATCGTGGGACTTAATAGAAAAGTAGTTGCGCCTTGTATCATGAGATGGATAGAGTAGTATGTTGTGAATGCCAAGATTTTAGTCCTTGCTACAAAGCACACACTATTTTTCATTCCTTTATTATATAGCAAGTGCCATGTCTTGTGAGCTGTTACTGCTACTTGTAATCCCATTAAGACCAACAGTTTTTATATATATATATATTTTGACAAGGGTAACCTTTTTCCATTCCCTCCATAACAAAAAATAGTGATGGAGTTTATTTACAAACCATAAGACAATAGCAATAGGAGCTACACAAAGAAAACGAATGATGAACTTCAGAGATGCAAGACCAATAGAAACATACCTTGTACTTTACAGATTTGTAGTATTTCTATAACCTTCTTAAGCAATAATGTCACTTTAGTATTATATATGTCTGATTTTTTTCAGTGGTCACAGCTAATGGAAAATGAATCCACTACATTACCTTTTTCACAGGCACACATTCATACTTTCTGGCTCAGAGAAATCACAAATCTGGCAAACAATAGAAAATTTACTTGTGGACAACCAAGTTGAGGCAAGTATATGTTCATTTGACCCTATACAGTGACATTTGTTTTCTCATTGTATGTCTTACTCAAATTGTTTAATATCACTGCACTATCATGTGGATGTGTACTATCAGTGTGCATGTTAGTGCTGTGCAGTTGTCAACGGTTTGATCTTTGTTCTTATATACATTCAGGTTAGGGAGCATGCTGCTGGTGTTCTTGCAAGCTTAATGAAGGGTATAGATGAAGATCTATCAAAGGATTTCCGTGAACGGTCATACGCACAAGCTCAGCGTATTTTTGTTGCACGGAGAAGGTAAACTCTCTCCTGATTCTTATGTTGTCATGGACTAATGTCACCTTTTCTCTTCTCGTTGATTTGTTGATCAGACAGTCAGCTAATACCTCTGTTATTGGTTACAGAAATTTGAAGTTCTCTGTTGCTACCATCCATGGTGCAGTCCTTGCTTTGACAGCTTCAGTGCTTTCCGTTCCATACGACATGCCTAGGTACCCTCTGTGTTTTTCTATCCATGGTGGATGTAGATGCTTCTCTTTGTACAAGAAAAGCATCTTGTATGCGTGGTTGATATTGTAGACTTTTGCACTATAGGCACCACATAATTTTGAGTTCAACTTCAGTTCTCTTGACTGGCCATGTGGCTTTGTGGTCTGTTGCAGCTGGCTTCCTTCTCATGTCACGTTACTTGCACGCTTCATCCGGGAGCCTTCCCCATAAGATCAACCGTCACGAAAGCTGTGGCAGAATTTAAGCGCACCCATGCGGACACATGGAGCATCCAGAAGGACGCATTTAATGAAGACGAACTGGAGGCAAGCCTGAATCTTCTTCACTCTCCCTTTCCTACTGTTCTACACCTTGCGCTCTTTGTAATAGTTCCGCTCTTTGAACATGCAGGTTCTCCGTGATACATCTTCCTCCTCGTCGTACTTTGCTTAGATTAAAATTTCAAAGGTCATAGGATATATTCTCTGGTTACGGTGTTTGTGTATACGAAATTTGTTACTGTTGAAGTGCCAGTGTTGCTCATAGTATAACCGCATATCATAGTTGTTTTATTTCCTCAACAGATGCCTAAGTACAAGTGAGATGAAGCTGTGCAATATATACATGTGGCTACTGTGTACCATCTGGACATAGAAGAAGCGTTATGGCATATATTGGTTCCTTGGGTGGGCAATAAAAGAAAAAAAAAGTAAACGTTGTTAAAATGCGAACCTTTTAAAAGCAACTCCAACAACTTGGCTAAACATAATAGTAAAATTTCATTGCCATTTTATAAAATAGAAAACTTGTCAAAAAAGAAAAGATCCGCAATAGACTTACTATTTTACAAATTCATATAGCAAATGACTATGATTGGCTATATATGGCCACCATGATTTTAGGGATAGCATGTTGCTATTTTACAAAACCATATAGCATATCTGTTGGAGTTTAATTTTTTCTCTAAAAAATCATATATAACCTACCTATCAAGATAACACATCTCTTGGAGTTGCTTTAAGCTTAAAAAAAAGCAAATCTTTAGTAGCGGGTTCTTGTGTTCCTCCTTCGACAAGCTTGTTGCAGCGGTTGGGAGTGGGGCCCTACACCCAATAGTGTCTGCCCCACCAGTAGCCAGCTCTTGTGTTCCTCCTCTAACAAGCTCGCTGGAGCGATTGGGAGTGAGCTCCGCACTTAGTAGCTAGTTCTTGTTGTAGAGTGTCTGGGACGTCGTCGCTGCCATTGTCGCGGTCTTCCACGTCGTCGTCGATGTCGCTACCAAAAATAAAATAAATCCCTCACCCAAGAAGCTCCATCTCTGTCGGCCTTTGTCCATGGTTGGTTGAACTCCCTCGAGGCCGCCCCGACCCGTCCGGGTTTGGGGGCCGATCTGGTGGTGTGCTTACGGGTCAGGTCCCTATTGGGTGGATTAGGTCTGTGCCGGCTCTCAGCTCTCCCCCCCTGCCCTCGTCCGTCCTCCAACTCCTTCGACTCCACTGGGCGCCTCTTTGCAACCATGTGACATCTACCATCGGGCCTTCGTCGAGCACATCACCTCTCCCTCTGCAGGTCGTCATCCCCTAGTTCCGTCGACAGCTCCAACATCATCTTCGGTTCGGTGGAGATGGTGTCCTTGCTAATTACCTCAACCACTTCAAACTGTCGTGTTGCGAGGTTAATCCATCATGTTTCCATGCGCCCGGGTCGCCCTTTGAGACCATCGACAGCGACCTTCTCAGCGGTGTCATCATCGTTCCTTTGTTGCGGCTGGAAGTCGGTAACCTTATCAATGGCATCATCGTCGTGCTTTACTTTATTGCAGTTAGAACACGCGTGTCCTCTACTACGTCGCGTGGACATGTCCTTCCGACCCGTCAATGGACTTGATGTAATTCGACCCTCTTTGTAATTTGGCTGCATTATATAATTGTTGGCAAATCTTAATGTCGCCACTATGTTTGTTAGTTCTTAGCAATGACACTAGAAATGGCAGCGGGTAATTCTTATGTCTGTTGGATAATTCTATAAGTGCACATAATATACCCATTTAGCATTTCACTCGGGAGTATTCCAAGATATCATTATTTATTTTTATCCCAAGGGAAAGTGGTAACTAAGAATGATAAAAGAGAGGCCCTTAGATCCACCCACAAACTTAGTATCAACCAAAGGTCGGGGGTTGGAGGGGGGTTAATTGAAATATAATAGGAAGGGATAATGCAACAAGACAAGGTAAAGATAACAGGTAGAGTCTAACTTTGGGGAGGACAACGATTGAGTATAGGACTCCTATAATCCAAACTTTACTCTTTATGAACTTAACACACAGGTGGAATATCCAGATTGCTAACTCACAACTGTGTATGTTAGGCGATAGTCGAGACAATAGGGAGTACAACCCCTATCTAAAGTGGATATCCGTTATCAAGGCCTTACCTTTTTCGAACTTGCCTAAGAACACATGGTGGAATACAAAGTCTAGATAAGGCTCTCACCACCTACTAGCCACCACAAACAATGTGTGTGACAAGCAATAATCAAAGGCAAGATAGAGTCTAAGCACCACGCTTATTACATTATCTCTTACTACTCTAGTCACATATGTGAGCTTAACTAGAGTACCCTATGACAGCAATGATCGCATACAAGAGTGGGTTACAGGGATCACAATCTAGTATATATTGATTAAGTAAAGTCTTACAAAGAAAGGAAAGATATAAGAGCTATACCAGACTCTCCTAAAGACAGCTCTAGAGACACCGAGCAAGCTCGACTCAACTCTAACTCCCACGCTAGATTAAACTACTAC
>JADLZK010000610.1:0-38495 GCA_015847255.1 Hyparrhenia diplandra | reverse complement strand
GAAATATCAACTATGGCAAGATCTATCACCGTTGATTGGAAGTGCGTTATCACCGACACGGTGGTTCCACATAGTGATATCGACGCCGTCTCCTAGCGTAGTCATCGTGGTTGGGTTCTAAACCCGATTCTAATGATTGCACTAAGAGCCCACAGAGCTAAACTACACTAAGCAAGCTAACAACCTAAGCAAGGCTACACAAGATATATCAAAGAAAATACACATGGAGTAGTGTCGATATCCGGCGTCGATGTGTAGAGGTGGAAGCCATCACCGTGATCAACTAGAAATCTCCAACGAGCACAACAAGGTTGACACGATGATTTTCACCGAGCACGTATTTCTTGCGGCACGCTAAGTCCGTTGTGGCGACACACTCACTTGACGTATGCTAAGCAATGGCTAGGTGCCAAACCTATGGGCACTCAAGCAAGCGATCACAAGAGAGGGTCCAACAAGCCCGAGCAATCAACTAGTGCTCCTTTCGCGAATCTCCGCGGGGTAGGAGCGACCCCTCACAATCCCCCCGGTGTGGCCTCAAACAAGCTCCACTTACGAGGCTCAACACCGTACCTCTTGCTCCAAGCCGCTAGGGAGCGCGCAAAATTCCCAAGAAAACAAGAATCCCGCGGCTTCTCCAAGGATGAAGTGCCTCGGGTACGATGCAAATCCACGATGTCAATGCACTTCTATCACTCTCAATCTCACCAAGAATGCAGCTAATGGATGGAGAGATGAGTGGAGAGGAGTCGCACAGTATGCTCACTAGCAAGTTAGAAGCTGTACCTGCAAAATGTGCAAGAGAGAGGGGCTAGGAGCGGCCAATCCAATATATATAGCCCCCACTCACGAGATAGAGCCGTTGGTCTTCAAAATGGGCTCTCGAGGTGATCGCACGTGACCGACCGGAATCCACTGCGCGAAGTCCGTCCGGAAGTGCGATCCGGCCAGCGGGCGCGTCACAACGGACAAGGGTCGGGCCCGCGGCTGGCGCTCCTCGCCAGCCAGCGTCCCGTCCGCAGCTTCGGCCGTCACCGGAAGCATCGTCGGCCTGGGCCCGCCGACGTCGCCCGGCGTCCGTCGCCGCTATGAAGTATCGCCGTGACGCCTCTGGCCGGAGCCATCTCTGGCCAAGGGCAGCCACGCTCAGGCGTCCTGCCGCTCGACGCGTTTACTGCATCTTTTTCCAACGCTCTTTGGCCTTCTAGCAAACTGCTTCGCCTCTTGCCATAGGTTGCCAACACGTCTAAGATGCATCACGGCATCACCAATGTTAGCACGCCGAGACGTTAGGCAAGATGCGGCGTTAGTGCTCTCTCATGATCCTAAATGCACAGTATACCTGCCGTCAGGTGGACCTGAGACGCGCTTCACCAAAAGGATTGTCGGCAAGATCCCTCTTGATAGTAGGGCTATCTATTCTATAATGTGATCACACGCTCTATACTGGCGTGTCTTGATCACCAAAAGGAAAAACTCCTATCAAGTATACCTTTGCCTTGATCTCGTGTCCTCTCAATGGGCCGATCGCAGAGCTAGACGATCCATCATGACTCACCATTCGTCATCGTCCATGTTCATGATCATCATGCTCCTTGTCATCCATCTAATCCTATCTCAAAGTCATCACTTAGAGGAAAGGATTAGTCCACAAGTGTGTCATCATTTTCCAAAACCAAACATGAGATTTCACCCGTGCCTAGGAAACAAAGTCGAGTGAGATCCGGCGATGGATATATCTAAGTGATGGGTCTTGGATCCGTAGTGGCGGGTTTAGCTACCGGCCTCATGAGCAGGATATCTCCTCCCAAAGTGATTCCTAACAAGGGAAGAGCGGCATCTATGTCTAGTGCACATCTATAGGTGAAAACCCGGTGGCGAGCTTAGATCCACCGCGTAGCATGATAAGGTTTACCAGAGGCGGAAAGAAATTCTAAGCTGGTCCTCTACTAGTGTGCATAAGAATCGAATTGTCGGGAGCGAGAACCTTCCTCCTCGAGAGGGAATACCACACCACACGCGCTCTCCAAAGGATAGGGAATTCATCGTCCATACTTGTTTGTTCGAGGCTCGTGGTCGAGGTCCGGGCATGTCTTGGAACACCGGTCCTTAGTAGGAGATATGCTTGCATCTCCGTCTCCACGGATGTCGGTATGGCGGCGTCGCCGTCGATTGTCGGGAGCTTGTGCTTCTTCCTCCCCAGGGGTGCGGCGTCTTCTTGCATGGGGAGCCTTCGGGTCGACAGAAGTTGAGGCGGAGCTTATGCTTGTTTGTCGTGAGCTATGTCGCTGTGTAGCCTCAACTTGTTGAAAATCTTCGGCTTTCTTCATAGCTCGCACGAAAGCGATTGGCGGACCTGGGGTGTGCAAGGGGTTAGATGAAAGTATGAACTTTCACACCCATGTTCTTCTGGCCGCGGTGTTTTGGTGGAGAGAGTGGAGTGTAGAACAAAGTGGGAGAAAATGTGAGGTGAGAGCGTGAAAATGGAGGTGGGGTGCTCGCACGCAGTGCTGAGGCTATTTATAGCCCGAGCTAGAGACGAACGACCGCCTAATACAGCGGATAGGAACGTTAGCTGGGGCCAGGGGCCATGAAGATGTGAGGCGCACCAGGGAATAGCGTCGCGCACCACGCGGCTTCTTCTAGCGTGCTTTGGCGGGTGTGCTACTGCGGTCACAAAAGTTTGTGACGGATTGTTGGCTCCATGGCCCGGATTCGGCCGTTTTCTCCCCTTCTTGATTTTTCTCAAAAATTTCAAATAAAATTTTATTTTTAAAATTGTATTTTTTTATACTTTTATGTAGGAAATATTTTTCTTTAGTTTTCATGAAAGAATTTATTTTATTTATAAGAACCTTTATTTTTAGCTTTTCAAAATATTTACTTATAGATTTTTATGTAATAAATATTTTTGTTTATTTTGATAATAAAATATTTTATAATTTTTTTTAAAAATATACCCCATTTTTAGAGGCTGGCCGGGTTATTTATAGTGGCGGGCTGTTTGACTCTCCCCGCTCCTTGTGAGGAGTACCTGCTCGGGGGTCTCCGGTCGGATCCTCCAACATTCTACACCGGTTTTTGATGATGATGATATCGGGTGTTGTTGTTTTACCCGTCAGATGAATGGGCACTTTACGCCTTATCTCTAACATGGAAGATGATGAAGCTCTTCCCAGGTGATGTCGCTTTGGCGTATAGAGAAATGGTCTCCCGGGGAGGAGGACACATCCTCTTTTGGACATGTCAAGGATCCGCGAGTCTGCTGAGGATGTATACTCATCTTTGATTTTTTAATCAACATGTCTTGAAAAATTCCCCTCGGGCGATCGTTTTGTTTGATCTGCCATTTTGGAGGACAAAGCTTTGCGAGGGAGCAAGTGTCCTCCATGGATACGATTAAAAGTGGCCTTGGACATCACATTAATCTTTGGCCCCAAGTCACAAAATGCATTGGCGAAGTTGTGGGGACCAATGGCTGTGTGATGATGGGGCCCGGTCTCCCTTCTTGGCAATAAGCGGCGAGTCCGCAGGGATCTTTGCTATGCGCGGTGGGTTGGTAGGAGCCCCTCGGTGATATCATGTTGGCCGACTTCGTCGCGGGACCTCGGGGTTTGCCACGGGGATCCTACCAGTGGATTAGTGGTACTTGGCAGCAATTTGGGCGGTTGTGTCTCTATCATCTTGTTGAAGGCGAGTTGATTCTTCACGGTGATGTCAGCCCTTCTAGCTTGTTATTCACTCCTTCAAGGATTTTATCTTGATGGCTCATCTTTTTTGGTGAGATTTTGGATTTGATCTTGGCTTGGCCCAATACCGGGTCCTTGAGTGAAGGCTGACGGGGTTATAATTGGGTTGTACCCACGGTTGCCTTGGAATGGTAACTGGACTGGTTGTTCGGCCTTCTTGAGGTTGGCGATACCCGTTGTTGTTGTTGATGAATCGGCTTCTTCGCGGTCTCGGGGGCAGTTATTTCGAGTGGCCAACTTCACCACATGTCTCACGGTCATGTGTGAGCATCGTAGAAAGCGTAAGGCTTTCGGCGGGTAAGTAGAGTGCATGGCTGGCGGCTCCTCGGCTTCTTGACCAAAGATCCCGCGGCAAGCATATCCGCCTCTCTTCGCGGTGTGCATGCCTTTTTTTGTGTTTTTGGCTAGGGTTACGTCTTCCCAGCTCTGGTTTTGCCACCATTTTGTCGTCCGAGGTACATTGCACGTCGATGGTGGCGACAAATAATCGCCACTAGCGGCGGCGTCAAAAGGTGCCTTGCCACGGTATGGCGTGAGACCATTGTAGAAGTTAGGGAGCACCGGCCCGGTTCTCCCATCGTGGTGCGGCGTGCTGGAATATTCTTGCGGCCTTTCCCGCGCCTCGGAATGGGTTCTATTGATGTATCTTTGGAAATTGGCGATTCTTCCCTCGGGGCATTGGTTTTGCCATAGGGGAAGAACAGCGAGGAAACGCCCTTGAGCACTTGGCCGCGTCTTTGCTTCCTTGTCCTTGTAGAACCAGCGTTTAGCCTTCCCCGCGAGGGAGAGCGAGGAAGCTTGGCCGGGCGTGATGGCGTTTGGTTTGGCGTCCTTGATAACCAGTATTGTCGCACAACTCAAAGGGAAGTGTTGGAGATGAGCATTGGCGTCCTCGCTAAAATGATCCCGAGAATGGGTAGCTTGCACCATATTAGTAGCCGATTAATAGTTCAAAAGTTCTTGTCCTTCACATTCACCCACAGGCCCGTTAGACACGTTAATGACGCAGGGGAGGAAATAGTAGCGGCCTTGGCGAGCCATAGCTTACTTTGTTAGGTTGATGCGAGGGATATATGGGTCGTATCGGGATTCGGCGAAGAAGAAAAGCGGCATGAGACTTTGATTTCTTCCTTAGGAGTGCCTCTCTAGTCGGAGATAAAGTTTTTTCAGCCGGTTAGAAACGACATACACTATCTGTTTTCATCACAACGAGGGGAAAACATAAAAGATTAACTGTATGAGCAAATGGTAGCGGCCTTACCACGTTCATATTCATAGCGACTAGTTTATTGTTTTTTTCACAATGCCTTCCCACAGCGGCGCCCCGAAATGCTTGTTGACATTTTCTTAAGCGCAATCAATAGAGAGCGGTATAAACCATCCCCAATACTTGGCGCCCGGAAATCGCGCCCGTGACATTCCCAAATGAAACCACCATAGCGATTGATCGAGCGGAGCGTCAGCGGGATAGATCTTTCCATCTTAGATATTTCATCCATAGCGCCGGGATCTATCATTGTAGCATTTCACCGGAAGTATTGGGGGGCGTTATTTATTTTTTTCCCAAAGGAAGGCATGTGTTTAATAAGCTAGCATAGCATCGAATAAGAAGGAACAACGTGTTTTGCTTAGACCAATTTGTTCATAACGAGGGGGGTAAGCAATAGCGGTTTTATGGATAGTGTGACACACTTTAGAATCCACCGGCAAAGGATAAAGAAAATAGATAAAGAATAAATGAATAACCTAATGGAGTAATTCTAATGTATCTAGTCATGGCCATACAAATGAATAGTTAGGATCATATGCAAACATGATTTAGGCATGGTTAAGTCTAGGATCACGGGGAGACCCCACCAGGAAGTCTGCTTCCCACGAGGGGCATTCTACGAACTCCCTATAGCTCATCACGAGCGTGGGGGGATTTCAAGGGGCGGTCAAGGCTTGTCGCGACCCGGCCGCCTACCCCCTCAACCATGGCATGCTCTCATATTACGCAAAATTAATCGTATGCGGGCATCATGCCCATATGGAACACTACTCTTGTCCCCAGGGATCCCCACTGCGTCGAATGGGCCGGACTAGAACAAGAGCAAACCGAAAGGAACAGCGAACCCGATATCCCCTCTAATCAAGTTAGGCATATGATGATCGATGATGGTGATATGAACATGTCAAGATTATGATATGTAAACTATATGCTAGTTCATATACCAACACAAGAACATGAATGAAACTATACTCTAGTTCATAAGTTAGGCCAAGAACATAGATATAAGACTTGCAAATGAAAGAATGCTCCATAGAGAAGATATATTACCAAGGCACTTTATTCTAGGAGACAAGCCCTCCTTGTAGCTCTTCTACTCCCAGAAGTGCTACCCAAGAACTAGAAAAGAAGAAGAAGTAGAAGAAGAAGAGGAAAAGGAAAAATCTTGGTTCTTTGGACTCCCAAGTGGTGTGTGTTGAGAGGGAAGAGGGGGACTACTTATACACTTGGAGGGCCTAAAGTGCTAATTTACACCAAAACCGGGCACGGTACACCTTCCCTAATCGGACCAAACCGACCATCCCGCGGTAACCCCAGAAGCAAGGTTAATGAACGCCTCCCCGAGAAATTTGGGCGGCAGCCTCGGGGGGAATGCTGGCCGCACCAAGGGTTTAGCGCCGCGCCCCACAGGCTTCGGCAGCACCGCGTCTCCGGTGGTGGCGTCCTTCATCTTGAAAGTTGTGGGCGGCCTTTGCTTTTGGGGCCCAATTTTTGATTTTTTTGGTCGATTTGCTCACCGGGCTTGTGTTTTGCAATAATCGCTTCCCGGATGGCGTACTTTCATCGTATTTCCACACAGTATTTATTATAAATACTACAAAATACATTTTGAACACTACAAGTGGAAATATGTTAGTAATAAATGTATATGAGTATAAAAGGTATAGGTTTACTCCTTTATGGTAGTAAGTTGGCCGGAAAATATGTCATTAGTGACCGTCATACTTGGCCTACTCAGATCCACACACATCCTCGTCACGATCCTTCTTTTTTTTCAAGCGAGTTGCGGGCATCCCCAAGGTGGCGAACTAGGTCTAATGAAGCCTTTCTCAAGCAACTCACGAGTTGTACTTTTCGATTCGCTTAACTCATTGGGTGGCATTGGTGAGGTCTTGGGGATATAGAGGCGGTCAGGGGAATTAGTTCTATCACAAACTCAACATCCCTATCAGGTGGCAATCCGGTGGGTAGTCAGGAAGACATCACGGGAACTCACAAACTCTTGGTATGTGTCGAAATCTTGGTCACTTGCAAAGGCGGTTTGAAACATGGTTAAGGTCTATGGCCTTGGGTAACAAGATCGGTGTTCCGTTGAGTCCGCGAGGGTTCTTCAAGTGCACTACTCTATTCCGCATATCGTGATCACCCCCAACTCCTCATCCAATTCATCGAGGATGACATCCAAGCGCACAAACAAGGTAAAACTATCAAAAGAAGTTATTATTTCTAGATCTCCCCATCATGATCTTCACATGGTTGACCCTACTGCCTAGTCAAGCTGAGTCATTACGTGAACTAATACGATACCCAAATCCTAGATCGGATATTTGTTCCCCATTCCTTGTGCAAATTCTTGACTCATGAATGAATCACGATGATCGAGAATCAAACAAAACAACGGCCGCGATGATTGTTAACTAAGCGCGTCGGTACATCCGCGGTCTCTCCCTCGGGAACCTCCTCCACAGCGGCAAAAGTGTTACGTCCCCCATCTTTGCTTGGAGTTCTTTTCGAGAACAGGGCAAAACACGGAGAAATGCGGGGCTTACCACAGATTAAAGCGGGTTGTTGTGGTTGAAAGGGCCGCGGGGACGTGGTGCATTTCCGCTTTGTCGCGCTTCCCTTTTAATGCGGGGGTCATCATCACTCACGAGCGAGGGGGTTCCGATGCAGTTTCTTCTTACGTGGCCGGGGCATCTCGGCGAAGGTCGCGGCCAGTGGATGATAGTTTGGATGGCGTCAAAGAAACACCCATGCATCTGGATTTCCCTCAAGCGCTCTCTTCTTGCCTTTTGGATCGCGGCATACAAGGCATTACTTGCCCTCTTTGATGAATGCAATCGATCACAAAGGCTTGAAAAGTATCCTTGGTGGAATTTCCATGAGTCTACGCATTTGGGGTTCAACCCTCTCTTGAAGCTAGCCAACTGCTTGGCCTCGGTGTCAACAATAATGTCGGGGAGCATACCTAGACAAAAGCGGTTGAAAGCACGTAGGTACTCATTCATGGTCTTGTTATCTGGCCCGAGGCTTAATGAACTCTCCCCAACTTCTTTGCCACTAGCACCGGCCGGGTATATGCGTGTCTCGAAAAGGCTGGCATGGCCCGGAACGAAATAATAGGAACATTGGCGGAAAAGTAGCGCGGTGGTTTCTTCCACCATATCCCACTGCTTGGTCCTTCGATAAGTCGCTACATATTACGCATATACGGGTCTCAAAGCGAGTTCACCAAGCAGAAACTTCTCCTCCTCTAAGGTAAGCCATTCCACGGACCCTCCATGGGTTCATTTGCCCGCGATGAACTTCCAGCGGTTAAATTGGCTTTAAAGTCCTTATCTGGCCGGAATCCATCCTATACGCACCACCTCGGCCTCCTCACGCTTGGTGTTTGCATGGGGGTATTTACGCCTTTCTCTCTAGGGTGATCAAAAGAGGCTCAGCCTGGGAAGGTGGTTGCTATGTGATCTCCCCGGCACTTTGATCGAGTTTCGCGGCATGCAATTGAATCAACAATAACCATCAGATGATGTTGTCCAAAGCGTAGATATTGAATTTAGGTTCTGCCCGGAATTTATTGAGAGAATAAATTCATCCATCAATACCGGTAACAATAAACTCAATATGGTCTTTTCGGTAACATCACCGGTTATCAATCAGCGCAATATGTGTACGAAATTTCGCAACAAAGGGGCAACAAAATGTTGCACAACCCGGCATGAATTTTGCAACCCGGCCGAAGACATGTCACAATTATCATGAAACGAGCGTAAATATAGGTCCGCGAACTAAATTAAAGGTCTCAGCGGATACAATTAAGGTCCTGCCGAAATGATGCGAATCGAGGTCTTACATGCTTTGAGCGGTCTCACGAATAAAAGGAAATTACATATGATATTAGTGGCACTACACACCGGCTACAAGGGTGTCTCATCTAGATCCGGGTCTGCGTGCTAGCATCTAGGTTTGGAATCTAAGCGTGGCATCACGGTCATCTACTCACCTGAAATGCGAGTGGGGGTCTCCATCACGGTCCTCACGGTGGTCACTCCGGTAGCGCTGGCTACTTGGAACCCTCTATCTAAAGATTATAGAGTAAAATTACGCACCGCTGGGATAGTGAGTATCTCGTGAAATGCAGTGCGTACTCCTCGCACATTGGTATACTTTCGCACTCCGGGTTCATAAACTTCTCCTTGATCTCCTTGTAAAACATTTTCGGCCTTCTCTCTTGCCAAGCGGCGGCTGAGATGCATGCTCAAGGTCCAGATTAAACTCTTTTGCTAGCGCCAAGCTGGCGTCGAGGCTGGACACGCTTCTTCATTTTTGCTAACTTACACCGATTACGCACGGCTTTCTTCCCTTGCTCTTGGGTGACAGCCGGTATCCTTCTACGTAGCGGCGCCTCGGCATACCGCGCGGCCTCCTGCGATCTGGATCAAGCGATTCTATCTCCTCTCACGACCGAACCAGGTACCGCCGCGCCCCACTGGCGTACGCCGTCCTCGACAGCGCCATACGCATCATGGCGAACATACTCGCATGGCATCACAAGTGCTACCTGCTCCTTGTCTGGAAATCCCCTCCATAAAGGTCCACACCACCTTCTCCCAAGCAATGAAAAGGGGTCTGACCGGGGGAAAGGCCAAGCGTCGTCCCAACCAACACCTCAAGGTGGTCGCTTCGTATCCAACTCCACCGGCTGAACCTTGACATTGGCCGGCTGCAGCCTCGGTGATAGCCCATACTCGGTAATATCCCATCCTACCCACACCACGCTTTACGCAGGGCGGGGACCACAAGGTGAACTCAGGTAACAATGCTGCTTTCTGGCGAGAGGCTGTCTCCCCAAGTGTATATAGGTGCCTCTGTGTACCCGATCTGGCCGGAGTACGCGCGCCAGCGCCTTTGTAGCGTGCCAAACTTCTTATCCGCGATGAATGCCACTACAGGAGGCTGGGGTTGGAGCCATGCGTAGCAAGATTTTGGGAGATAAAAGTGAGATTGAGAAACAATAGTCAGGTTTTAACCAAATAGGGCAAGTACTAATTAGGGGGAAAGGTGGAAAGATGCATGAATGACATGATGTAAAAGTTTAAATATGATGCATGAGCGTTTCTTTGCATTATCTCCCGAATAGGAAAAAAAATCTATTAAACGTTAATGGTGGCATCCTACGATCTCTCAAAAGAAAATAAAAAGCGTGTCTAAGTCGATCTCTCTACACGCTTTGCGCCCGTTAGTGTACACCAATTCATTTCAGCCCTGGCATATATTTATGCAATGCAAGAAATTAACTTGCATATACCTTCAATCGAGTCCACCCGGCGGTTTATCGCATACCATCACGAAAAACACATTTTACACCCGGCACACGTCTCACGGGGCACTACCGACCAGGGGCTCTCAAAACATTTTATTTTCCCCTAGGCCGCGTTTATCCGATCATGCTCTCATAGCTCACACCCATTACCTTGGGCGTAGAGGCATTGAACAACATTACGGGGTGTAGAGGTATTTTGATCCATTCATGACCACTCAAGTGAGTAGCCCGTACTCTGCGGCGCCACGGCAACCAATCACAAACAACAAAATATGATGCATTAACCCATTCCAGTTAGCCAAGCCACCGTCCTTAGTGGGCATAAAAGGGTATGACCATGGCACTACTAATTTTTACAATTCTTTTACTCACACCACTTAAAAGATTTTGTTTTATGGCTTTTGCAAAAAGATTAGTGGTTCATTTTAATTCAAATACCGGTCGGACTTGTAATTAGAACTAAGCTCGTGCACCGCTATGGCGAGGCGGACCAATTTATAAGAAATCAAGTATAATTACTTTAATCACCGAGCGTCGCGATCTACGCGAGTCCATATAAACCCGGTATTCCGGAAATCTCCAGTGATTTCAAACTCATCAACAACACAACGGGATCGTTGAGCTGTAGTAAAAAGTCAGCGAGGTATTTCAAACCAAATTAGATATATATTAAACATCAAAGTCGCAGTATACATTATTACAACCTCTGGGTTCAAGGTTTGAAAACCAAATAGTCTTTTAGCGAAAACAAACATAAGATAGTGCCCGTAGATAGTCATCCTCGCAGCGGCATGAGGCGAGGGGATATAGAATTGCCTTGCCACCCCGGCCTTACTCTTCATCAGCGAGGGGAAGCGGACAAGTCTTTACGGTAACCATGGTACACATGCTCACACAACAACAACGGAATAAAACCACGGTACAAAATACTCTCGGCTAGACTTACGAGTCAAAATAAAATAAAAGACTCCAAGGATAATGATAGGCTTTATCCGGGGTTTAGTGACTTCGTGAATTTCACAAGCGAGTTGTTTAGTGAGCCTACACACATGCTACTTGTATTTTTCCCAAGTTAAAAGGTTACTTATTTAAACTATAACCGTAGGTCCTGTATATAGTCAAGATTAATCATTGCTTTCGGCATAGTAAATAACAACATAAGTAACTTGATCAATATTAATAGCGGCAACATGGTAATAACATATATTATTGTAGTAGTAAGACTACGATGTCGAGGAAGCATCCCTGTTCTCACTATCCGGGAGAGATGGCGATTCAAATCGATTGCAAAAACCGGTGGCCGAATACTCTGTCATAAACGGGTCTACTTTGCAAAGGCGGGAGACCAATCACTCCGGGGCGTTACGGGGCGTAAAAGTCTCGGTCTTCTTGACTACCCTCCTTCTCGGGCCACCAAGTGGCGAGCAAAGAAGACGGCGCTTAGTGCACATCTTCTTTTGCCCAATCAATCCCAACCAACCACGCCAAGGGAGGAGATAAAAGGACACAACCGGCCCCTAACATTCCCACTGAGCTTAGTGGCTCATGACCAGCCGGAGCCTACTATATGAGCGGTACTTTCAACTTCGACCATGTTGGCGGTCACTAACGACATATTTTTCCCGTCAACTTACTACCATAAAGGGAATAAAACTATACCTTTTTATACTCATATACATTTATTACTAACATATTTTCACTTGTAGTGTTCGAATTATATTTTGTAGTATTTATAATAAATACAGGGTGGAAATACGTCCAAAAGTCGCCATCCTGGAAGCGCATTCTCAAGGATATCAAGCCCGGGGTGGAAATGGACCAAACGACAACAACGGACCGAGCCAAGCCCATACCCGACTTTTCAAGACAAGGAGGGGCGGCACCAAAGCACAGGCGGCCAGCGGGTGCGCCGCGCGCAGGTGCGCCCGCATCTGGTGAGGCGGGTTCGGGTAACCTTGAGCGTGGCGGTACATTCAATGCTCAAGCGGTCGGTTCGGGGTGAAAGGCGGTTATGCATGCACTGGGCGCCCTACTTAGGTCGGTTTAGGGGTAGTTAGGTCATTTAGCTCACTCCCTCTTGTGTACAAAGTACCCCCCTTCTCTCCCTCATTCCACACACCACACTTAGAGTCACCTAGCAGGCACACTCACACTCTATACCTCACTCTCCACCTCCACTTCTTCTTCTTCTTTCTTATTTGGCTAGCATTGGAGTAGAAGAGCTACAAGAGGGAAAGAAGCTTTGTAATCTTGGAGCAAGCGAGCTTAGTAATATAAATCCTCCATGGATCTTTCTCCTATGTGCAAGTTCTATTTCTATGATCATGGTCTAACTTATGAATTAAGAGTATAGTCTTCTTCATGTTCTAGTGTTGGTATATGAACTAGCATATAGTTTGTATATCATAATCTTAACGTGTTCATATTTGTTCTTCATCGATCATGTTATGCATAACATGATTATAGATGGGATAACGGTTTGTCGTTCTTTTTCGGGTTTGCTCTTGTCTTAGTCCGCCCCATCCGTGGGGTGGTGGGGATCACAGGGGGAAGAGTAGTGCTACTGATGCGTGGGCATGGTGCGGGGTATTCTGACACAATATCATATGAGCATGCCCGCGGTCATGAGGGGTAGGCAACGGGGGTTGTGGCAGCCCACTGTCCGGTCCCTTTGTAATCCCTCCACGTTAGCATGTGATGTAGGGGTTCGTAAAATGCTTTCCATTGGGCGGATGGTACGGGGGAGTCTCCCCTGTTATCCTAGACATAACCATGCTTAGATCGTGTTAGCATATGATCCTAACTATTCATTGTAAGACCATGACTAGAATACATTAGATTACTCCATAGGACATTCGTTTTATTCTTTATCTATTTTATTTATCCTTTCTGGTGGATTCAATGTGTGTGTCACACTATCTATAAAACGTATTGCTTACCCCCTATTATGATCGAGTTGGTCTTAACGTGCACACATTTCATCATCCGGATGCCATGCTACTTCTTATACAACATGCCTTCCTTTGGGGAAAATATAAATGATACCCCCGAATACTTAGGGTGAAATGCTACAATGATAGATCCGTGCGCTTGGATGAAATATCAACTATGGCAAGATCTATCACCGTTGATTGAAAGTGCGTTATCAGCGACACGGTGGTTCCACTTAGTGATATCGGCGGCGACGTTTCTAGCGTCGCCATTAGAGATGGGTTCTAAACTTTGTTTCTAGTGATTGCGCTAGAAATGTCAACAAAAGCATTTACGGCGCCGTTCTTGAATAGGTTTCATATCTATTTTAATAACGACGTTAAATGCCAACAAGGATTTCTGGCGCCGTTCTTCGGGAACATTGTTATAAGAAATCACTAGCCGGCTATGAATATGAAATGTGCATGCGTGATAACCACTTGCTCATACGGGCTAATCTTTTTATGTTTTCTCATTTGTGGATGAAAACGAGGATAGTGTATGTCGGGTTTTCAACTGCAGCAAACTTCATCGAGAATCAGGGGCACTCCTAAGGAAGAACGGTCTCGTACCTCTTCTTCTTCTTCGTAGGAACCTCGGCAGTTGAGATCGACACCCCTGCACCAATAGAACAGCAAGCCATGGCTCAAAAGTCGCTCGCGATTTCTCCGTTCCCGCTGTTGCCAGCGTGCCTTTGGGCGGTGGTCAATGTTCCGCGACAAGAACACCGAGAGGCCGCCTTTGGGCTAATCACCATGGTGCGAGCGGCCCCTTAGCCGTGGGCGCCTACGCGAGGGGCCAGCACATCTCCAACACTTCCTTGGCTGTCTGTGCGTACGATTGTCATCAAGGGCGTCCGAACCGGCGTTATCCAGGCTCCTAACCTGTTTCCTTTCTCCCTTGTGGGGAAAGCGGCTTGATGGTTCTAAGGACAAAGGCCGATAAATGCGTGGGCAAAAATGCTCCCGCGGTGTTCCCAACTAAGTTCTTCCCCATGGGCAAAACCAATGCCACGAGGGAAGAATCAACTCGGCGGAACTCAATGGGAACCCATCCGGAGGCGTGGGAAGGCTGCGAGGAATACATTCAAGCATGCCCACCACGGAATGGAGAGTTGGGCGGTGCTCGGGAACTTCTATAATGGTCTCACGGCCATATCGAAGGGGGCACCTAGGCAGCCCAGTGGCGGTGGCGCATTCTTGTCACTTTCACCATCGATCGAGCAACAACTCCGGGTCGACAAGATGGTGGCAAAACGGTAGGGGGAGGGGCGGAACCCGGCCAAAACACAAAAAGGCATGCATCCCGTGAAGGAGGTGGATTTGCTTTGCCGCAAAAATAGATCTATTCTTTCGAAGAAGGCGGATGGCGCGACAGACTCAAATACCACTGCGGCCCCGGTTTTTTTACCCGCAGGACTCACACATGACATGTGAGACCTTTGGTGAAGTTGGCCACTCGGGATAATAGCCACGAGATCGAGGAAGCGGCATTTATCAACAACAATCGGGTATACGCCAACCTCGGCAAAGTCGGAACAACCGATCCGTCCACCATTCCAAGGTTACGGGGCTATAATCCCAATTACGGCTTAGGTCAACCTTCACTAAGGACACAGTGTTGGGCCAAGCCAAGATCAAGCGAAAATCTCACCAAAAAGAAGAGTCATCAAGATAAAAATCCTAGAAGGGGTGAATAACAAAATTTGGAAGGGTTGACATCGGTACGAAGAATCAATTGAGCTTCAATAAGATGATGGAAACACGGCTAACCCAGTACTACCCAAGTGCAGATTAACGACTTCGGGAAGGATCGGGGGCAACTTTGAGATTCGCCGCAGTCGATCAACATGATATCAGCGAGGCTCATCAACCCCGAGCGAGGCAAAATCCGTGGACTCGCCATTTATTACCAAGAAGGAGACCCCGTCCAGATCATCGGTAATGCCATTGGCCCCACATCTTAGCCAATGCATTTTGTGACTTGGGGGCCGGTTAATGTGATGTCAAGGCTACCTTCCAACGAGAATCCATGGTGGGACACTTGCTCACGCAAGCTTTGTCCTCAAATGGCGAGATCAAACAACAACACGGCGGCCGAGGGAATTCTGAAGACATCTTTGATCAAAATTAAAGATGAATACATCCCACTTGGGGGCAGTGGTCCTAGACATGGGCCCCAAGGAGGATGTGTCTCTCCTCCCTAGGGAGGCCATTTCTCTACTTTGCCAAGGGCGATATCGGCAGGGGGAAGGGTTTCATCATCTTCCATGTCGAGATAAAAGCGGTAAAGTGCCCATTCATTGGGTACAAGCAGCACACACCGGTATCATCATCAAGACCGGTGTGGGTGTGTTGGGGGATCGACTCGAAAACCCCCGGCGGCAGATACTCTCGCGGTTGTCGAGGGGAGAGTGAGGCGAGTGACTATAAATAACCTAACCCCTTAAAAATAGGGTATATGAAATATATATATATATATATATATATATATATATATATATATATATATATATATATATATATATATATATATATATACAGGTGTACAAGATAGATTCTACACCCTAGGTGCCAAATGGATTCTACACCCATGAGCCAACCGGCACACCAGGCGACGACCGAGACAAAGGCGGCTCCCCTCAGCGCCCGTCGAATTACGGCTTGCACCCACGCTCGACTCACACCCATGGTCTAGATCACGCCCCACGGCGCATCCCCCTCGCATGGTCGCGGGCTCCCAAATCCTTACGGGACACATCCAACATGGGCCGAGCACCCCTTGTGGCGCACCAACAAACTAATGCGCCTTACGCTGATCTATAGGTTCATGTCCACTCCCACTCCCATGAAGGTTTTTAATTTTTATTTCAAAAAAAGCGGTGATATTTTTAGCCATGCAAGCTAGTTTTGCATGTATGGGTCTGCATGCATACATATTAATTTGACCATATTAATTAGAAGCATAGATCTAGTTATATTAAAACAACTTAGCATGAAGAGAGATAGAATTACGGGAACACAATGAAATCCTAGAAAAAAATATATTGCGATTATTGAGCACGTATTTAAAAAATCATGTGTTACTAAAGCGAAAAAGAAAGGAACATCGTATTCGCGAGCATAAAAAGATGTATTACGGCCATATGTTGATGTTGATGTAATACGGCTAAGTATATATATTCTTGAGCATATATATTCTTGAGCACATACATGTATTATTGAGAATATCATGGATTACTAAACAAAAAAAAAATACTAAAGAAAGGAGACTGAGGGGTTCTTGAAATAATTGAATTCTTACCCCAAAACTTCTTGCACAGTAGGTATATACTTTTGAAAAAATACTTATCAAAAAAAATCCAATGCGAGGACATGCTTTCAAAAGACACTTGCCTCAAAGCCTATTGTCTAGTAGGGGGCATGCTTTTTCAAAAGTCACTTGCCTTAAAACCCATTGTCAAGTAGGGGCATGCTTTTCAAAAGACACTTGCCCCAAAACTCATTGCACGGTAAGGGGGCATGCATTTAAAGGACACTTGTCCTAAAACCATAGCGAGAATGTGTGAACCCTAATCTCGAGAATGTGTAAACCCTAATCTCGAGAACCATGTTGTGAACCCTAATCTCCAGCCGGAATGTGTGAACCTAATCTCAACATAATGTGTGAACCCTAATCTCGGCGAGAATGTGTGAACCCTAATCTCCCGCCGAGAATGTGTGAAATCTCGGCATAATGTGTGAACCTTAATCTCGGCCCGAGAATGTGTGAACCCTAATCTGTGAATGTGTGAACCCTAATCTCAACATAATGTGCAAACCTAATCTCAACACAATGTGTGACCCGTAATCTCGGCACAATGTCAACCCTAATCTCGACAAAATCGTGAACCTAATCTCGGCGAATGTGTGAACCCTAGTCTAGTCTCCCTAGTCTCAAGTAAAATGTGTGAACCCCTAATCTCAGCGAAATGTGTGAACCTAATCTCTACAAAATGTGTGAACCCTAATCTGCGAGAATGTGTGAACCTAATCACCGCACGTGTGAACCCTAATCTACGTAGAATGTGTGAAATCTCGGCGAGAAATGTGAAATCTCGGCATAATGTGTGAACCCCTAATCTGGCCGAGAATGTGTGAACCCTAATCTTAGCGGGGAATGTGTGAACCTAATTTCAAAGAAAATGTGTGAACCCCTAATCTCGGCGAGAATGTGTGAACCCCCAATCTCTACAAAATGTGTGAACCCTAATCTCAACAAAATATATAAACCTAATCTAAGTAGAATGTGTGAACCCTAATCTGGTGAGAATGTGTGAACCCTAATCTCTCCAATATGTGTGAACTCTAAGCTAAGTAAAATGTGTGAACCCTAATCTCAGCAAAAGTTTCCTAAAACTAATCTCAAAGAAAAACAATAAACCCTAATCTCAGCACACGCCCTTTACCCTAATCTCAATATACATACATACCCCCTAATCTCAATAGACGCTACATACCCTAATCTCAAAGACACGCCATTTACCCTAATCTCAATATATACGGTACATACCCTAATCTCAATAGATGCTACATAATCTTAATCTCAAAGACATGCCCCTCAACCCTAATCTAAGTAAAACACAATATACCTAATCTTAAAAATTATCAATCCATAGATTTGTCGAAATACCTACAATAAACTAAGCAAACGCCTATGCCATAATCTTTTAAATTATCAATTCATTAAATATTGAAAGCATGTGGCCATGAGCAAACACCATAACCATAAACGCTTATTTTTGAAAAAAAAAAGACACTCGCCACTGAAAACCCATTGATAGGGGGCATGCATTTAAAAAGACACTGCTGCAAACCCTAAATTTAAACAATTACCAAAAACCAACGTAAAAATAAAACCAAACCATAAAATAGGATTATCGTGATGCACGATAGCTTAGCTAGTCTAAGAGTGGTTAAGCAAGCATGAGATGAAAAACTCATGATCTCTCTCTTAGCTCAAATACTACAAATGTAAAATGATATATTTATTTACAAAAAGAAACGTAGGACCTTTTCTTATTATTACAAAGAAAAGGCTCAACGGACGAGAAACATGTAAAATCTAATCTACATATATAAGTGAGCACATATATTAATGCAACACCAAACATACATTAAGCACATATAGACGGTTGCAAAATGCATGACAGCATTGTCAACGCCCCCCGTAAAAGAAAGTCGGATCTTCAATCTCAATAGGAAAGGGCCTTAAGAAAGCCGGATCATCAATCTCATTAGGAAAGGGCCTTTGCCGTTGTGCTTGTTGTAAAGAAATTGTGCCTTGACGGATTAAAAAAGCAGACGCAGTTAGAATCTTATGTCTTAAGGAGTTACTGAACAAAATGAGGACTACTTAATTTCTTTTTGTAAATGCTTAGTTACATCAAAAATCCATAAATAATCAAACAAATTTATTGCAATAGCTCAAACTACTAAAAACCGATATTAGTTTATTACTAAAACACCAAATAATTCAAAAGAGAGAATATGCTTGGAGTGATTACTGAAATATCAAATAAATGGATGGTTGCAGGATTCTCAATCATCGAATTACTAAATAACTGACTTTGATAGCGATAGACTAATTGAGAATTACCGAAAGCATATATTAGTTACTGAACATATATTTCCTTATCCTCAAGAGGTTGTGGATACACTAGTACACTACTAGTGTATCCTTATCCCTCAAAGAGTTGTGAATTATCAACATATATTACCCTGTAAGCCGGGTTACAAGTCATGCTCTATTATCGACGAGAACCTAAGTCAGCGATCTATTACTAACCTACTAAAATTGCAAAAGGTAAGAGCCATTGATGTATCATGAGGCATACATTACCCAGTAAAAAATATTTCGTAACAAATATTAGAATAGCTAAAAATTCATCAATGGAGTCGCGGATTAATTGACAAGGATGTATACGTATGTACTGGAGGTTTAAACAAAAAGACATTTGTGTGCTACTAACAAGGGAGAACAACAATTTCTACTAGACCACTAATCATCTCAATGTTAATAACTACTAATCATCTCAATGTTTACTGAAGGGAGAACTATTTTTTAGTAATTAAGCAACAAAGTGGTAATTCAAGAATCTACACATTCAATTACTGCCACATGCGAAGTAATCATGTGCATGCTCCAATTTGAGCCATCGATCCTCAAGCCGCTGGAACTCCATGCGCTGCCGGGCCTCTAGCCCGCATGAGCGTGCTATTTTTTGCCCGCCATCGAACCCGCGTGAGAGCCAGCCTGTGGGAGCAAGCGCGGGGTTCGGATCATCATCGCTACGGAGCGGAGGTAGCATGGCCGAGGCACGCTGCGGATGCCACATGCACCCCGCCGCCGTCACAGTACGCCAGAACGGCTCGCCGCCATGCTCGCCTCGGGCCACGCCGGTTGGTTGGTGGGCCGGTGTCCCGGGTTAGTTGCGTTAAACCGTGCTGTCTAGTCTAGTGGGTGTAGAATATCATGGCCTACACCTAGGTGTAGTATGAGCACATATATAGGTATATATATATATATATATATATATGGATATATATGTATATATATATATATATATATATATATATATATATATATATATATATATATACTATCCACTGACCACGCAGATTCTACCACCCCAAGTAGAACCCTCGCCACCCATCCAATTCTGCCCAAGACACACACCTGACCGAAAAGTCGCTATACGAATCGCTTTGGCTGCAGACCTTAGCAGACAAAGATACGTACATTGACTGACCACTTGCATCCGTCACTGGGTAGCCGCCGACGGGTACCGAGGCACCGGTTATCCCCAGTCACCAAATGTCGCGAGGAGAGAGAGGGATAAATGTGAGAGTGGAGATGTGAGAGAGAGAGAGCTGCCGCTTCGTGCAGGCTTTTACCTGATTAAAGATGCTCCATTGAAAATGATTTAAAGCCAAAGCGTTCGTCGAGCTGATCCATGGGCACTTGTTGCCTTGCATACGCACGATGAACTGGCCCGAGGCCCACCCCCGCCATCGCTGTGCCGTGTTGTATTATTGATACGCGTATACTCCATGCAATCTGTGCATGGATGCACCCCCCTTGGTCTCCCTCTTTTCATACCTGTGACAAAAATAAGGACTAAAAATTGAGATGTAGTAATTTGTTTTCATTTGGAGTTGATCTGTATTTAGACACACCATCATCACTTATATGTTAATTCATATATGAATATATTTTCAGGTATCCACGCCGGCGGCGGCGGAGGAGCCGGGAGAAGCTGCGACTGCGAGAGGGATGGCTAGGGCTTAGCGCCGGCGCCGAGTTTCGATTTCCGCCCGGCGGATGCGCGGGCGTGCTCCATGCTCCCAGCCAACGAGGTCTTCCGGTGGTGTTGGTCCTGCCCGTACGACGGCGCCTAAAGACGAGATTGGTGCGCATGGCCAGCAGCCTGAGCCATCCCAGCGGTTCCGGCACTGCCTCAGCCCAGCGTACAGCTACAGATACATCCGCAGCAGCTAGCCCCTCCTCAGATGCCGCCGCCGACCCTGCCGCCACAAGTGGCACAGCCGAGCTTGCTGTTCCAGCTGCAGCCGGCGCCTGTGACGAGCTTCACGTCGCCGTGCACGCCGTCAGCAGCAGCGCCGTTAAGCCTCGGAGTTCCTGCTGATGATGCAGGAGATGATCCGGATGGAGGTCCGGAACTACATCATGTCCGGCCCGGCTTGTCGATCTTCACGACGGCGCCGTGCACGCCGTCAGCAAGCGCATGATGGGCATGGCCAAGATTGAGTAGTTTCAGCACACATCAGCAGCAGCAGCAGGCGTCCAAGATAACCAAGGAATCGCCGATCGATGGATCCATGCCGGCCAGCGCGTACTACAAGAACCAAGAACAGAGCAGAGGCGGGGCGGGGCGGTGCAGCAAGTGAAGAAGAAGAAGGCCTTCGGCCCATCCGCCGGCGTTCAACCGTCGTTTAAAACAATATCAGTCCCAAATTCCTTTGTTAATCTAGTCATTTCATCTTTTTTTAAATTTTGGCCCGCCGCATGTCCAGTGTAGCTAAGCCTCCCGCCAAGCAGAAGTACCCTGAATAAATCTGCTGCAGAGCAAGGGATCCTTCTTGTGTTCCTCTTTGCTGCTGCCGGTAATCAGTAGCAACCAGTTAGGAATACCAGACAACAGACGGAGTATGCATCCTCGAAATTGTGTCATGTCGTTGTCGTTCGTTGAGGAAGATGAATCAACGAGGCCTCTGATCATGCAAATTTGTCTGTCTTGTTGTTTCAGTTTGCTGGAACCGTACAGAATAGTCTACCACTACTACCGGAGCTGAGGAGACGAGTGAGCTCATGTCCTGTTAGATGGAGATTTTGTTTTGTGCTCGTGCTGTAGTGGACCAGTGCTGAGCTACTCCCCTGCCTGTTGACGGTTTTTGGATGGAAAAGGACGAAGAGGAATTATATGGCCATGATGGCTGCGCCGCCCGTGCCAGCCGGCTAGCCGGCCGTTGCCACAAGCTGCTGCTGGTGTGAGCGTGAGCGGCGTGCCGATGCGCGCTTAAATACAGAAAGGACATTGCGGCCGCGGCCTGGACTCCATCCGTGACTAGCTTCACAGAACAGGCACAATGTCCTTCCTTTCATCGGTGGACGATGACGATCACATCCATTGATCCACATCCTACGGTACATGGGGACGACAGCTTTGAAAACGGCACTGTTCAAGGAGGCAGCAGCACCTGTACGTACTTTGCGGACTCTCTCATCCTCACAGAGACAAGACGAAGGATGATCCTCTCCGTCTGAGTCTGAGCTGGGCCCTGAAACGCCCAGGAAAACAAGACACATCAAAGAATCAGCTAAGGTAGTGTTTTTGGGTAACCAGCTAAGGTAGTGTTAGGAAGGGCTTCTTTGACAAAGGATAGAGCTGTTTTGTAGAAGCCCTCAACAGCCCGCCTGGCTCCTATGATTTTTTTTAAAAAATAATTCCTTTGAAAAAGGGTTTGACGAGCTTCCAAAAGAATCCTGCCAAACATACTCTAAACCCACACAATAATTCTTTCTGGTTGTAGTGAGGCAGCAAGAGCAAGGGAGTAGGTGAACTATCGTTACGTTCATCAGCAACCAAAACGCTTTGCACAATAATTTGAAGTAATTTCGTTTAATTGAAGCCTTTACATATTAATTGAAGAGAAAAATCTGCCGTCATTTAAGTTTCTGTGAAGCATTGTGTTTTGATTTCTGATCTACAAGCGTGTTGTGGTCCTCGTGCTGTGAATCTCATCCGTGGTTTTTCCTATATTATTTTTTAATCGATAATCGAAGCGCAGTAAGAGTTACTACTGATACGTAGAAAAACCAAAAAAAAATGTGGGCTGAAAAATCATCCCCAAACATGAACCCTCGTGAGATCCGTAACCCGCAGATATAGCCTCTAAAAACTGATCCGCCTATCTCTACGGGTCGGGTTTGGATTGCGCACCCAAACCCGAAACCGGGGTCAAAACCCCAAAACCAAAACCGACATTGTGGTGGAAATACATAACCAAAACAAACTCAAAATTGTGGGTGAAAAAATCATCCCCAAAACTGAACCTCAGAGAACCCGGGAACCCGCCAGAGATAGTCAGCCTTGCAAACCCCGATCCGCCTATCCCACGCGTCGGGTTAGATTGGTGCACCCAAACCAACCGGGTTTAAACCCCAAAACTAAAAACCGATTGGGTGGGAAATACATGACCAAAACAAACCCGAAAATTGTGGGTCAAAAATCATCCCCCAAACCTAAAACTCAGAGAACCCTAAAACCAGCAGATAGTCAGCCTCTAAACCCGATCCGCCTTCCAACCTTATGGGTCGGGTTTGGATTGGTGCAATCAAAACCCAAATCCAACCTTAAACCCAAACCAAACTGACAGTGGAAATACATGACCAAAACAAACCAAAAATTGTGGGTCAAAAAATCATCCCCAAACCTAAACTCAGAACCCAAAACCCGCAGATAGCCTAAAACCCGGACCGCCTATCCTACTGGTCGGGTTTGTATTGGTGCACCCAAACCCAAATCCAAAGTTGAAACCCCAAACCAAAACTGATTGTGGTGGAAATACATGACCAAAACAAACCCGAAAATTGTGGGTGAAAAATCATCCCCAAACCCGACCAGAGAACTAAACCCCGCTAGAGATAGTCACTCTAAACCCAATCCGTTGCTACCCTTAATACTTGCCCAAGGTTTGGACCGGTGCACCCAAAAATCGAAATATGAAGTTGAAACCCAAAACCAAAACTGATTGTGGTGGAAATACATAACCAAAACAAACCCTAAAAATTGTGGTGAAAAAATCATCCCCAAACCTGAACCTTATAGAACCCCAACCCGCAGATAGCCGCCCCTAAAACCCGACCCCCATATCCTACGGGTCGGCTATTTGGTGCACCCAAAAACCAAACCAAACCAAAACTGATTGTGGTGGGATATCCATGACCAAAACAAACCCCTAAAAATCGGGTGAAATAGTTAAAATATGATTGACAAAAAAAACATAGTGAAGAACAACCATATATAGTACGTAACCTTGTAATGTGATAGCAGGTAGAAGAAGAGGACATGAGGAGACAGAAAGAGTAGGACTGCCAATGTTTAGTTGGCTAAAGTTTTGCCAAACTTTTGCAAATCTTTAGACTCTCTCCCATCACATCACATTAAATACATCAAAAGACATATGTTCGAGTATGAAATGTAGGTAAAAAAAACTAATTTACACAATTTAGATGTACATTTACGGACGATTCTTTTGAGCCTAGTTACCCCATGGTTGGATAATGTTTACCAATAACAAAAACGGTAAAACGCACTACAAGCTGCTACAGGAGTTCGAAATGCTTTTGCAAATAATTTGCCATCTAAACGAGGCCCTGCTCGTAATCGAGACTCAAGAGTCAAGAAAGGTTTGATTAGAATGGCCATACCGTATAACCGTCCTATTGCATTATTGGTTTGTCCTATTGCAACATTGTTTTGCAGTCCCGCAATTATATTGGATTCCATTCCATGCATGTAAAGACAATCTAGTGGTCGTTAAATTTAGAGATTTAAATCCCGATTTCTACCACGCAAACTTGCATAAATTTTGAAAGAGGAGATGGCATGAGGCAAAGTGGTCAAAAGAATGCCCGCCAAATAGAGAGAGTGAGTGAGGACCGACAAATTCCATTCGAGGACTTTTTCCATTCCCGACCAAGCATCCTACCTACGGAATTTACACGCAAAAGAACCTCTAAAAGAAGGGAAACCTTTAACAAGAATGATACTGGCCGGCCGTTTGGCCCGGATAGCACATATACTCCTCCGTTGGCCTTTGCCACCAGGAAACTTGATCTCACCATGTGTGCTTCCCCTCCCCATGGATCCCCGGCCAGCATGGAGGATTAGGCACGAGAGCTTTGGGGAACATCAAAGGATTCAGAAAAGGAGATCAAAAAGAAATCAAAGATTCAGTACAATACATCCTCGGTCCATCGATTCATGGATGCTGCCGCCAAAGCCACCTCCAATTCTGGAGAGAGAAAACTTCAGATCTATGAACTTCATTACTAGAAAAACACTAGAAACAAATACAAAATGGCAAATGTTCATCGTCCTTCCCAGGCAAAGCCTGTATCATTTGCACTGACATGATCCTTCTTGCTACTTGCATGGTCAAATAGTATCATGTTTACAAACAAAGCTAACCTCAAGTTCAGTAGGAGAGAAAATAAGATCTGAATATATTCATCCTTTTTCTTGGTAAATACTCACATTCCCAATTATCAATAATAAAATAAACAACTAAACTGCCTGTCACATGCATGGGGAGCATCCGGTGTGCGGTGTGCCTGCTTCACATGGTTTATCACGAGACTGCCGCATTACATGCTATCAGCTCTGGCCTCTGATGGCTTTGGCCGACTAAAAAAATACACAGCACCAAATAAAAAGATACACGTAGAATAAAGGAGAGAAAAAGCAGTGTAAGTAATCTCACGAAATTAAAATGGGGGTAATATCAAGCAAATTAAAGGAACTATGAGTGGAGTGCTCCGCCGCTGCCAGATACACCTGCTGTTTATGGTCCTCTGCTCCACCTACCATGCCGCCAAAGCCGGCGCGAGCTCGCCGGAACCGTTGTTACTTCCACCGAGGTACTGTGGCGGAGCTGGCGGATTTTGACGCCTAAGGCCACTTAGTAAACAATTATACCCCTCAATCCTAAATGTAGACCACATAATAGGGGTAAACTACATGGCAGCCCGTCTCCTTCCTCGGAACCGTACGGACAGGGTCTTAGGAGCTGAACGAATGGGACCAGTACGCTAATGGGCAAGCTTTGCTGCAATTGCAAGGCAGCAGCACGCGGTAGCAGAGTCCATCAGGCCATCAGCAGCGGCGCCTGGCAGCCCACGCGAGTGGCCTTTGGGCCAGCAGCAGAGCGAGCAGGAGCACTGCGCGGCCCAGCGGCGCACAAGGCCCAGCGGCGGGTATAAGAAATATTTTGGCCCACGCTCTAAGGCCATGGCCCAGGTGGCCTTAGGCCCACGCCCCCTCGAGGTAAATGCGGCCTTCCAGCAGCAATATCCGAGGGGTCGAGGCAGCGAAATCCCCAGCATCTTGACGTGTTTCGGAGGGGATTCGCAATGGGCGCATGTACCACCATCCATGCGCGTGGGGGCTCGGCGAGAGGCCCGTGCCGGCCGCCGTGAGGCTGGGTCACGTAGGCTCCGTTGTCGGGCGACGATCGGAGGCACTTGCCAGCGCTATGGTCGGCCGAGTCCGGTGTTTCCACCGGCTTCAAGGAAATACTTTACCGCCACAACTAGCAATGCGCCGCCAATTTCATCACGACATGGCTCATCTTGTCAGATGCTTCTCGTATTGGCCATTAGGAACGCCCACCCCGAAAGAGAGAGAGAGGACGCTCTGGACAAATGATGAGCCGAGAGGAAGTCAGCCACGACGAGACGAGGCGAGACGGGGGCCGAGATTTGAGCTAGGAAGGCGTCGCTCTTAACCGTGTCCACTTCCTTCATTCCTCCCTTCATGCTAGAATAGAAAAACACACAACACAGCACTTGTGTGAAGGAGAGGAAGAACGGAGGGCAGCAAAAAGATGCCCAAAGCGGGAGGTAGCGGGTATGCGGAGCAGAGGCTGCTCGCGACTCACCCACATCCCATCCCACGCCGTCGCCGCCGCCATGCCGACCGCCCGCGAGCGAGCGTGTCTCCAGACGGACCGCTGCGCGACACCGGCCACCGACGCCATGGTCTGTCGCGACGGGCCTCCCGCGCGCCCGCCGCGCTGCCGCCGGGAGGAGCCCCGCAACCGGGCGCACTCACCGCCATGCCTACCGTGAGATCCAAATAAAACCAAAAATCCAAAACCCTCGCATAAAGATACACCACCTCGCCGCCGCTACGTCGGCTGCTCGCGACGCGATGAACCAACAGCGCCGCCATCCAGCCTCCTCCTCGCTCGAGACGCCGCCCTTTTCCCCGCCCAACATGACGCAGCAGCTCGCATGCGAGAGGAAATGGAGGCACAACTAGCAACGAGCAGTGAAATAACAGGTGGGATGACCGGGATAACCGCGGGTTTCCTAGCATCGTAGGCGCTCCACGCTAGTTAACAATGGACCACAAGAAGTACCATTTATACCCGTGACACGGAATTTGGTGTCCCAGCTTATAAGTAGACGCCGCAGATCGAGACTGCCTAATGCGTCTGGCCACGCCGCATTGATCTGGTGAAGCTATAGGAAACCACCCCCGTGCCCTACCGCCCACGTATAAAATTCATATATATATATATATATATATATATATACGTATATATATATACGTGATATATATATATACGTATATATATATATATATAGCAGATTCTATATTACCCCTGTGATCGACAATGATGCTAGCACCTGAGCCTAAATCGCGCCACCAGAGCCACCAGGCGCGCCTCGCACCGGTTCCAACTGCTTCATCGCCGGCGTGTCGGACTAGCCGGCACCAGTGCGCTACCCGCGCGGTTCCCGCCTGACCTCCCCATTATTTTTATTTTATTTATTCTATAATTTCCAGATCGGGCCTCTGCAGCTCCGCTGGTTCTCCCAGCTCGCCGGCAGCCCGACCTCCCACACCCCGGCCTCCCATGCACTCCGCCCGGCGGCGGCGCTCTTCCCTGTCGCTCGGCGGCGGCTCTCCATCCGTGGCGGCCGCCCTCATTCCACGGCGACGAGGGCGCGATCCCCAACCATCCTGGATGCCGAACGGCAGAGGTGCAGCGAAACGTCCCGGCCCCCAAAGCAGCGTGGTGGCGCGGAGCTGGTGTGGCTTCCTCGTAGCGGCGGCGTAGGCCGAGGAGAAGACTGCAGGAGGCGCGAGGTGGTCGGAGAACCATGCCTGCAGCAGGTACATGGAGCATCAGTCGGGTAGAGGCGAGAGAAAGGAGTGGCGACTCACCCGGCCACGCTGTCATCCACCCACCACCGCTGCTCCTGCTTGTGCTCCGCAAACAATAGTGGCAAATCCAGGTGCGCCTCCTCAGATCCCCTTCCCCAGTCCTCATTTTGCAGCATCTTCTCCTTCCCTTCCTCCCTCTCCCCTTCCTGATTCAATTTGATGATTTTGAGTGCAGGAAACCACCACGGAAGGAGCTCTTTCAATAACCGTAAGGTGGAATCTAGGTCTAAATATCTACTTTTGCTTGTATATATATTTATTAACCTATGAACTGATGCATTGTAACGATGTATGATGATTTTCAGCTGCGACAGATCAGCCCCCTCAACTGTAATCCTGTATTGCCTCGTTTGATACATGGATAGAGCAGATTCGTTCTGGATTTTTCTGAGGTAAATCATCTCACACACATGCTGCTTCAGCTATTGTTAGACCCATGCAGGCATGGGGAGAATTGACAAAGAATATCAGTATCATCCGAGAGAGCTAAAATGTTTTTGCTAGACCTAATGAGCTACACAATACAATAATATTCAAATGCTATATCATGGAAATTTAATATGATAATTTGCTGGATGTTTTTAAGCCATTGTGGATGATAATTTGCTTAGACCTAATGACCTGATGAGCTAAAAATAATGTTTTTCTGATGTAATCTCAGATGTGAAGCTATATTGCAATATATATTATTCTTCCTGTGATACTTTTGAATTCTTGCAGTAAATGAGGGTGGCATCTCGCTGAATTCGAGATCTTGTCTAATTTAGTTGATCTGAATAATGAGCATGAACTCAAGCAAATTTATTTCATTGAATGATGGAGCAACAGAGTTTTCAGATATTTATAGAAGGAGCTTGTCTAGTAATTAAGAGAGGGGAAGAAACTGACAAATAGGTGCCCCATTCGCAAATCAATTTGTTCATTAGTCTTTAGTTGTTCTAAATTAATTACAAAACAATGACTACCTAGTTCTGTTGTTTACCAGCTGTATAGCTTCATCAGAATTGCCATAACGATGTTGTTACAAGTTTTGTTGTTTTGGAAATGATATGCCTGCTTCCCTCCCTAGTTTTGATCTTGTTCTTTCTTGCTTCAGGGTTTGGATTAGGCTCATTCCTTTGTCTTTATGCAATGCCGATATCTAGAAGCCATTTCTCTGTAGGTTTTGGTGTTAGGGCCTTCAGTGGTGGGACTGGTTATTTCAGTACAGCAAGTTTTTGAAAACATGGGTGTGTATTCTATATGCTCTGTGTTTTTGTTGCTGCATAATAGATTTTTCTCTTTTCTCCTTATTTGTACAATTTTGTGGTACCCTAATGTTACGTCTCATGACAAATTTCTTTTCTCTGTTATCATGCTCCAGCCACATGTTTTCTTTCTTTGGTTTGACATAGATTTAGCAACAATGTGGTATTTTTCTGATCTATGATGACAGGTAAGAAATAGATCGAGGAGACTAGTCTGATATTGTTTCTGTATTTGTTGTCTTATGTACTTAAGTGAGGTTGTTGAAGTGGTAGTACTAATGATTCTCACCAAAGGAGACACTCTAAGAAACTGGCTTATTTGATTTCTAGTAATTATTTTGGTAGAACACATATTTTCACATAGGTAGTTTTTCTACTATCACTGTTTGTTTTGTGTGGTTGTGTGGCTAATCTATGCTCTTCAAGATTTGTGCTCTCTACTTCCTTGCGTACTTTCTGTTCTCTGGCTTTTTCCCTTGTTGCTGAAATGAGCTCTGCAGATTGTTTAGCTTAGATGTACCTTATTTATGTTTATCCTTTTATAGATTACCACAGGTTGTATAAAGTGAGTGATTGATGAGGAGCCGACCTTTCTTCTGTCTTGACTTTCAGTTTAGTTATGCATCTTATTACCTGTTTCATTTTGTTCAGTTTATGTTATGAGACCCGATCTTTGTCTTGGCATAATGTATGAGTGAGTCTATAGTTAGACTGGATGATTCCTGAATAGTTTAATTGCCGCACGAACACTCAAATCTTTTTCTCCTAGGAGCCCACGCCATTAGTATAGCTCATTGCAAGCATGGTGCTTCTAAGACCAGAATCTGAACTCGTCCTACACCACCTATGCTAAAATTGTTTTGCCTGACTGAACACTGTAGTCTGAGATTTTTCAGATGATGTTGGTCTCATCCTTGTCCTGTTTATGCAGCCAGGAACAAGCAGATACCAGTACCAGAGTGTGGTGTCCCTTGATACCTTCATAGCTCTAAAGTTGAATATTTTCTGGTTTCTCTAGGAAGTCATTTTATTAAGCCACTCATCGGCTATCTATTCTATTTTGGTTTTCAAGAGTCCAAGCATTACCAACAAGATATATGTTAGGCAAAAACATATTAGTTGCAAACGGTTCAATAAAAACATTTGATGATTAACCAATTACCTATCATCATAAATATATTCATTTCTAGAAACAGATATTAGGATTGTTCCAGAAAAACAGGTGGTCATATGAATCTTAGCCTGCTTCGCAGGACAATGAAAAATATTATTTAGAAACACAGTCCACAGTATGATTCTGCTAGTAAAATTATATATTTAGTGGTTCACTTATTCAGTCAACTATTGATTCCGAGACACAAGAGTTAGTACTCGTGATTAATTTATGACATTATAAGTAATCATGTTGTGATATAGCAACTATGTTTGATTAATTAGTAGCTCCTTGCTCAATGCATAGGCATGGCAAATTAAAAACTTGAACTCTGGATCATCACTGCAGCTAGAGTCCTGTCAATTTCGCTTTTGAAGATCCAGCTATCCATGTAGTTGTAAAGGCCGTAAGACTTCACTTAATCAGCTTATATCTTTTCTGATTTGTCAACCAAACTGCCTCCTAAGAAGGGTGATTGGGCTGATGGCCAAGTGACACATCAGTTTTTCCATGTTGGTGCAGTCCAGGTAATTTTGTCTTGCTCCTATCTTGCCCTCATTGACTGTCTATCCCTCTGTGTCGTTGTAAACTTTGGATAGCTCAGTTAACTGCAGCTATGCGCACCTTGTAGAAATTTGCCTCTCGGTAAGCAAGGCAAACTCAGAGACCTACAAAGAACTAGATAGCTCAGTTTCTTCCTCTCTTCAATGCATCAGGTCTCATGTCCTTAGATGGAGACAACTGCCATATTTTGCTTCACCCTCCATAAGTGCATGGCTAGATAGAGCCCCTGAACTCTACAGTCCATAGCCTGATGTAAGGCTTGTCATAAAAATTTTGCCATTTGTCAATTTCATCATAGAAATGTGTTTTCTCAGTTCAGCCTGAGAAAGTGTGTTTTCTCAGTTCGAGCCTCGAGATGTCTATTTTTATACTATCCTATGTGTACAATTTTCCTATTTTTAACCCCAGGACACGGAGAACAGTAGTAATGCGTGTGCCTAATGATTATGACTATTATCTGAAACGCTAGATTTCTTTCTCTGTTCTTTTTCAGTCTGGCAGCAACTTGAGGTTTGAGATTATTAACAAAATGTTCACTTCAGGTATGACCAGCGGTTCTATTGAATGTTCTTCCTTGTTTTTACATTTCAGCAATATGAAATTCATGTATATACTGCTCGTGTAGGGTCATCTCAACTATCTATATATATTTCAGTTGCATCAACTTTAATATCATCAGACATTCGTGAAAGTACACTCCAAATATATATGAAAATAGTTGGTACCACTGCTTATTAGTAAAGATCCTTTTGACAAATTATTGTACAATTAGTTAGTAATCGCATTTTAGCATGAGCTATAATTATAATATTCTTTTGTAGTGACTCTTATTCGCCAGTGAGAGCATATGTAAGTATATAATTAGCTTTCCTGATTCTCTCAGAGTTTCCACAATGCTCACCTCCATCCTTTTGCATCTTATTGTTTTCTTTTAAAGAAGTCACTTTGCGTTGCTGCCCAATTGGCACTCTGCACTGAGGCCAGCTACTGATTCTCACTCGCCTCGAGCAACCGCTTGAATGGCTCCATCCCACTGGGACTCGCTCGCTGTGCCTCTTTGAAATACCTATTCCTGTGACAACAACCAGCTGTCCGGCGACATACCAACAGATTTGGGCTATGGCACACCATTGCTGAAGCAACTGAAGCTGGCCAACAATAAACTCTCTGGGAGGATCTGCTAAGCTAATCTGCAGAAACTCCGGCCACATACCAACTTCCCAGGTGACTGTACGCTGGAGCAACTGAATGTACAAGAACTCAAGCACAAATATTTTTAGATGACTCTCAAAACACAGATAATGTTTCATCGATTTGGGGCCACTCCTGATGGTTTTCCATAAAACGTTATGTCTTGCACAATACAATTCAAAAATAGGAGTCAGTCTGGTGGATGAAGCACACCACATGAGTAGAATATAGGTTGTGCTTTCTGCATCAGTCACGGTTGCGCTACGAACCAGCAGATGAATGGCCTCAAAGCTGTAGCAGGAAATTGCTCGTGTTTTGACCGACCAATTATGGTTTTTCAGTCTTCCGTGACAATTACAGGATTTATCATTTTTCATTACAGGATTTATCACAGTTGGAAAAGAAACCCTAAGCCCAAATTTCTGGCGATACACCAGTTCCACCGCAGGAGAGATTTTGCAGTGCTTCCTCTCACACATTCAAGTACGAACCAAACACCCACACATGGCAACGTACACCTCGCCGCGGTTGCCTCGTGCTTAGGTATTTTACTTGAATTGATTGTTTTATTTCTATGCTTCCTGAGCTAACTGTGAAGCAAGGCAAGCATTTGGTTTTTGCTTTAACGAGAATGGTGTCTATGTATTGGTACAATCCACGGTGGTGGCACGTCATGTGAATCGGCAGCTTGGACAACAACAACGGTGCGATGTGACACGATCAAGGATGACTTCCACAGGTACGCTACCCGAGCCGGCCAGACGACGCACCCATGCGCGAGTCAACGCGGGCGCTCGCGGCCGCTCGTCCCGTCTTCCGTTTCCCACCGCACACACCTCCTCTTTTATTTATTATTTTCTTTTTATCATTACAATTTTTGTTTCGATATTATTCATAGAAGATCGTGGGAGCCTGGGTCCGATGCGCCAGTTTCTTCCCATCTCCATCGCCGCACGGACCTGCCTCACCGCCGCGTTTCCACCGCCTCCCCAGGCTCAGGACCTCAGCTCCACCGCTGCCCTCGCCGCAGGACTCAGCCCACCGCCGCCCCCTGCTCACTCGCTTCGGCGCGCGGCTCGTAGCTTCCGGACGTGATGACCCACAGCGCCGTCGGCCCCAGACGCAGCGCGCCGCCGCCCGGTCGGGGTGGGGTCGCCGTTTTCGTTCGGCATCGCGCAGGGAGGCAGAGGCACCGCCGGCGGCCCGTCCTTCCACTCACCACGGCGGCGCGGCCCGTCTCTTCCCCGACCGCGTGCGCAGCCCCGCCCCTTTCCCTCGACCCGCGACGGTGTGCCTTTCCGTCCCCTCCCCGACCTGTGCACCGGCGGTGACCCTGCAGCAGATCCGGTCGGTGGCGCTGCGGGTCGTCTTCCTCAGCGGGGTGGAAGGGCGCAGGTGAGGGGAGTAAGTGGCGGGAAAGCGAGCTTCCTGTACATAAAAGCCCCCAATAACCACTACCTATACATACGAAGTCTTCCTAAGGTGCTGCTCTGATCTGAGCTTCCTCAATCCTCTTTGTCAGATTTGATATATGCATGCTGCCAGCCCTAAGTACATTTCAAGGAGCTAATGAATGTGATTGCTTGAACGTTGAACTGAACCCCACCTTTCAGCACTAGGAAATCAGATTTCTATGTCTTTCTATTGCCCATACGAAATGCTCTTATCATTTAATATAATGCTAATGCTATCGACTCCTAATGTGCATAGAAATTTGAGTCTTATTTCTTTATCATAGAAATTTAATTGAGTGTAAGCAGCAAACCAAAAAGGGATTACTACCTCAATTGGTGTCCATACATAACCCTGTTATGAAAATGGTACTAGTTTAAAAGCGTTATGCTTTCTACTCATAAAATCTTTTGCCCGGACGAACCAATACATTATTTAGACCCTACTGATTTCTCTGCTTGTGTATGTACATGTGCTGCTTCGAGGTGTTAACATCTGCTGTCAGTGATCTGCCAACCGCTGTAACTCATGAAACTGTTTTTCTCCTCTTGAAATTCGAGTCTCGTATGATCCAAGTAAATAAACAATATGCTGACAGTGGTTCGGGCAGTCTCGTTACGCTTCTCATGCTATGTTGGATCCACGCTATACATTATTTCCCGTTGGAAATTCGTTACCTGTTGTCTACTATTAGAATTATATATCAACTTCCATGTAGTTACCTATAGCTCCTGGGCTGCCCAACCTTCTTCTTTTCTTTTTAAAAATTGAACTGATTTCATGTTATCTTTTTGGAACAGAAAGAATAAATCCCCAAAAGAAGTGAGAAAGTGCAGTATGTATGAGTTAGCTAATGGGTTTGATATCATGGCTCTTCTTGTCTATTGAGTTCAAGTGGGTGTAATATTTATTTATCTCGCAATATTTGAAAGTCATCATATCTCTTCCACATGTAATCTGGTGCTTTTATTCTTTTTATGCTGCTACGTTCAGTTTTCTTTGCTTGCTTATCGACATTGATGGTATATATTAATGAATAATTTTGTGGTGTAGCTTATTGTCACAGTAATACTGGTGGAACTGTTTGATGATGGGAGCAATTCACTCTAACAATGTCGCACTCACGAATTCTGCTCGGATCAGCGTACAATATATTCCTACCCTCCAATTTTGTTGATCTAGTTCTCACTGTCCATATTTTTAAATAGTTCAGTACACCATAGTTGCAGATTCAGTCAGCACTCATGCTGCCCTATTTTGGAGCCAAAAATCCTTTTCACAAGTGAGTGTACCCTGGCCTTTTAGAACACTAATATTTGTGGTCACGGGCAAGTGTAAACTCTTAAACCCTCATTTCATTGCTTTTAAAACTACAATGCTAATTTATTTGCTATTGGCTTCTGTTTGAAGATGTAAGTGTTTCAACACATTACGTATTTATCTTTTCCTGCATTCCTGTCAAGACCCTCAGTATTTTTGCAATGTGAGTTATCATCTTTTGGACTAAAAGTGGTCTCGTCAACGCGGATTCTGCAAGTCTGAAAAAGGAAGGACCCAGTGACATTTACACACACAGGCTTAAAAAGATATACTTTGCATTTTGACCTCTGCAGTGCAATTGGTCTTCCCAGTACAGAGTTCTCTGCTTTTATGGCGGATTTCTTGCCATAACACCCCTACAAGCATAAATTATTACTACTACTAGAAATGTCAGCATTTGTATTGCTTTCGCCAATATTTAACTCTCCGCAGGATCTGTCATACCATTTAGTTTTGCGGACTTTGACCTGGCTCCAATGCACACATGTTAGCAAGCTGAGGATTTTGAGATAATGGGCCGTGTTAGGATAGGTGGTGGACTGTGGTGTGCGTACATAGGTCAAAGTTTGATGCTCCTTGATCAAATACCTAGCACTGCGTAATTTCTTAATATATAATATCTAATGCATCAGCCATTAATTCAGTACATTTTTATCTTACATATGTCTGATGACGTTTTGTTATAGTATGGAAATTCGTCAGGGACAAACTTACATGTGAGCAGGGGCCATAAATCAAATAACTCTTTCAGCCCCTTGTACCCGCCATATAAATATAACTTTCTATAGCGCTGGGCACGGTCACCCATGCGGCTGCCTGCTCTTCGTATCCACTATCCCTCTCCCTGTCGATAGCAGATCTTTTTACGTAGCTCCAGTAGTATAGTTTGTTTGTTGATTACTAGCGCACAAAATATGTTGATCTATGACAATATGAGTAGTTTGGTTCTCTAAGTGATTTGATTTCGCTTTGTATTTTACTTTCTTTTGCAGATTTGGAACACAAGGCACATAACAGTTGAGTGTGTGCTTGCAGCGCATTTAGCGACTCATCGACACCTTCTGTTACTGAACTTCCAAAGAAAGGAGTGGCAACTTCGCTCTCTCGATGCTGTTGCCGCTGTCAGTCCTACTGCCACCACCTCTCCTCCCGCGTGTGCACTCCAACATTAGGTGCCCCTCCTCCAGATCCCCTTCCCCATCTTGATTTTGTGACACAGCGTGGCACTGTGAGTGCATCAACCATAAAAGCGGTTGAATGCGTTGAGTTTGACCAAGTACTGCAATAGCTCATTATGTTTGGCGTGTGCAAAGGCCTCCATCTAATCACTAGCCTGACAATCCTGATTTCCTACTAGACTATGAATCTCCGCGTAGCTTCCGTATATATGTTTCCTTCTCTTCTCTTGCTTATTGGCACAATTTCCCTCTGCTTATTTTACTTCCTTGCACCCTTAGAGTCGAGAGCCTCTTCAATTGACTGAGTTGGGATCAGTTTGTATTTATATACATGTTTGCAATCTAACTATGAGCAGCGTTTTGCTGCTTGTACTGACTCCTGCATACCTAACCATGTGCCCATGTCCAATACTCATTGACTGAGGACTACTCAAAATGATTGGCATGCTGGTTGCCATCTTTTGTACAAATTTTTGATTCTCAAATGTCTGACAGACTACATTTATTTTGAGGGAAACAGTGTCTATTTCTGGTCTCCAGATCTTCAGTATTACGAAGTGTTTGTCCTATATCTAGACTGCCAAGGTCTTATTTTGTAATTGATCTCGATAAATAATAGCCAATTCTCATGACCTTTTCACGCCAACAGCTGTATGTATACATCGACACCATTCACCACACACTCTTCCCGACATACCTGATTTCGGATCCACACATCCAGCATTCGCATAATAATGATCTCATATAGAGTGCCTTAAAAATTACAGATAAATTAAAAATAATGGATGCTGGAGATGGCTACAGATTCCAACAATCGAACTCCACCATTTTTAATGCATTTAGTTCATTTGCAGATTCCAAAATGCATTTTGGTGGCCCTGAACTAGCATTTTTCAGAGAACATGCCCGATTGGTCTGCTTCAGTTGAGCCAGGTCGCTGAAAACTGAATCATCGAATTCTAACTTCAGAGCCTTCCTATGGGTTTGCTAGTTTACCACTAGTATGTCTTGTAAATGTGGAAATTGCTACCTAACATGGACTGCAATCAAGATGACTTAAACTGGTGCTCACACCCATGCTATGGATGCATTCAGTAGCTGGACCAAGTTAAGTGTTTTGCTCTCGACAAAGACTAAAATTTATCTCAGCGACGCATTTGGCAGAACATATTAGAGCGTACTGGCGGGACCAGTATCTGAACCTGTCCTGCCTAAGTATGCATGTTGATTTGTCTGATTCAACATTGTAATCTGAGTTTTCCGGCACAAAGTTGATTTATCCTTGTCATGTAACATGCAGCCAGGAGCGAGCAGAAAGAGAGCAGTACTTTTAGTGTTGAACCGCTGTCTTCCCTTCATGGCTCCTAAAGTTGAGTATTTTGTGATTTTCTCCAGAAAGGCATTTTTATTGTATACTATAGACATTTTAGTGTACACTATCCGCTATATCTCCTATCTTGGTTCTCAAAGTGTCAGCATGCAGATATCTTCGACAAAAGCATAGTAGCTTCAGTCTGTTTGATAAGCAAAGTTGTTGGTTAAACAATTAGTCATCACCATAAATATTAATTTCTAGAAAGTAGATTGTGAGGATTATTCCAAAAACGAGGTGGATCATAGAGTCCTAGCCTTATGTGACAGTAAATATTATTTAGAAAAACATTCCATAGTATGATTCATTAATAAAATTTATAATTGGAGTGGATTCACTTATTCAGTTAACTACTGATGCTGAGACACAAGAGTTTCTAAATTGCGTTTGATTGTTGCCGTACACAGTAACGAGTGTTTATGCCTGTCCGTTATGAGTAGCCAAGGGAAGACCAAACACAGTTTTGCTGTGTTTTTAATCATAGCATATATTATTTAAATCTTGATTTAGATCCATTTATTATTGCTGCTACCTCTCTCTGGTTATGTAGTTTGAGTTTCTCATAATGGTCTGACTGACAATGCAATGGCCACAATGGGATGGATCCTTGTGTGAGAATGCATACATGTATTCAAATTTTGGGTACTTGGTATGACCATTTTCACATCTAGTGACGTAGCATAACTTTCTATGAGTATAATTCAGCAAAATATTGTTACAATGAAGTGCTTTATTATCCTTGTTATAATGCACATAATAACAAGTTCTTAATTTAAATCTTAAAAATACTTTAATATTCCTAGGCATAAGGCTTGATATACTCCTTTATGTTTATAGCATACTAGAGAGCTTAACACTTACTCATGAACTTGTGTCTCATACAGGTATTCATGTTCTCTTTTCAGAATTCATTGCGTTAATAAAGCGAAAACACCCTATATTTGTGATATTGGATCATTTATTTGGAACTAGAATCGAATGAAAATTACAAGCAACAGATTCCAAAATTGCTCTTGCACTAGAGTCTTTGCAACATGTTGCTTTTTATATAGCTAATAGAGTTTGAGTCTTGACAGTAAGCACGAGAAAGAAAATAACATGAGCTGACACCTTCTCAAACAACAGAAGCTACTAGCAAAAAAAATTTGACTTACGCTCTTTTCTTTTGAAAAACAGGGAGGTTGATTG
>JADLZK010000609.1:0-150470 GCA_015847255.1 Hyparrhenia diplandra | reverse complement strand
AGCAATGCTTCAACTAGCTAAGCAAGTCACAAGTCAATTCTATTGTCTCTAATCCACACAAAGAGGCTACGTCGCTAGTTTACTCCTAGGTAAACAAGCAAGTCTGACTAGTTTACCAACTAGGAGCTAACAAGACTAAGCAACCTAGCACACTACTCAAACTAAGCACCCTAACAAGAAATACTACCAAAGTAATGCAAAGGAGAGCTAGAGTACAATACCACCGTTGTCGAGTAGAGGTTGTGGCCAATCACCGTGTACAAGAAATCTCCAACGAGCAATGACAATTGACACGATGATTTTTTTCACCGAGGTTCACGTGCTTGCCGGCACGCTAGTCCCGTTATGGCGACACACTCACTTGACGTGTGCTAAGCAATGGCCGGTGCCAAAACCCCTATGGGCGCTCAAGCAAACAATCACAAGAGAGGGTCCAACAAGCCACGAGCAATCCACTAGTGCTCCTTTCGGTGAATCTCCCGCGGGGTAAGGAACGACCCCTCACAATCACCACTTGGTGTGGCCTCAAACAAGCTCCACTTGAGCTTAACACCGCCTCTTGCTCCAAGCCGCTAGGGAAACCGGGCAAATTCCCAAGAAAACAAGAATCCCGCGGCTTCTCCAAGGATGAAGTGCCTCTAGATGCAACCGATGATGCAATGCACTTCTATCACTCTCAATCTCACCAAGAATTCAAGTTATGGATGGAGAGATGAGTGGAGAGGAGTATCAAATGCTCACTAGCAAGTTGGAAGCTTCAAATGTGCAAGAGAGCCTAAGGAACCAGCCAACCAAGTATATATATGGCTCCTCTCGAAATGGAGCCGTTGCTCCAAAAAAATTGCTCTCTGGGGGGTGACCGGACGCACCGACCGAACCACCGGCCCGTCCTCCGATCGCGAGTCCGGTCGCGGCGTCCGGTCACAAAAGACAAGCCGGGCCCACTGCCGGCACCCTCCTCCATGCGTCCGATCCTGCGTCCGGCCAAAACCGGCTGCGGGGGCTCTACGCGACGCACCCACCGGAAAGCCACGGTGCGTCGCGTCCGGTCACTTTGCCGGCGTCCGGTCGCCACGAAACAAATTTGCATCTTCTTCTTTTTCTTTGCTCTTTGCTTCAAACTTGCTTCGCCTCTTGCCATAGGTTGCCAACACGTCTAAGATGACCACGTTATCACCAATGTTAGCACGTCGAGATGTTAGGCAAGATCGAAGTTAGTGCTCTCATGTCCTAAATGCAATATGCAAGTCAATTGGACCTAGAAGCACTTCACCAAAGGATTGTCGCGGCATCCCCTCTTGATAGTCGGATATCTATCCTATAATGTGATCACACGCTCTATCGTGTCTTGATCACCGAAAGGAAAACCCTATCAAGATACCTTTGCCTTGATCTCTCGGGTTCCTCTCAAGCCGATCACCGAGCTCGACGATCCATCAAGTCCACCGACATTGTCCATGTTCATGATCATCATGCTCCTTGTCATCCATCTAATCCTTTCTTAAGTCACACACTTAGAGCAAAGGATTAGTCCACAAGTGTGTCATCAATTTCCAAAACCAAACATGAGATTTCATCGTCGCGCCGCCTACTACTTGCCGTAGGCCGCAGCCGATGTCGCCATGGTCCTGGTTGTTGTGGTGGCCGCCGTCTCCTTGACCTCCATCCCCTCGCTGCCCATCGACCATGGCCGCCCCCGCTTCCGCTTTCGGGAGATACGACGTGGCGGGCGGCGCAACGTGAGGGAGACGTGGCGATGGCGTGGACTAGATGCGACGTATAGTGGACTGGACCTGGCGAAGCCGAGCCAATCTGGCGAGCTGGATCGGCCGGCGGATGATGAAGCCTCGCGGGGAGCCACCGGGCCGATTAACGAGTCGCCGTCTGATCGGGAATTGGCGCAATCTAGGATGGGGGCGCACCGGCGGCAAAGTAAGCCCTGGGTTCACGTAAGTTTTTTCCCTTCGGAGGTGCTCATAGGGGTAGGGTTTGCGTGCGTGTGTTCATAGGAGTGAGTGTGCGTGCGTGTGTGAGCGTCTGCGTTGTACTGTGTAATTCTCAAAATGTACATGTTGCACCAAAAAAAACCCTTTGTTTTCATTTTTTTTTCTTGTCTCCTGTATAGAAGGCAAGTTGATTGTCAAGTACGAGCAGGAAAGTAGGAGGAAAAAGTCCGAATTCCCTCTCCCAACTATCACGATGAAAGGTCCTAATGGCTAGAGGGGGGGTGAATAGCCTATTAAAAATTCTTGCAACAACACTAAGCACCCGGATTAGTAAATAAGGAGGCGAAGCTAAATGAGCGGTGCTACAATCTATCTATGCAAGCCACAAGCAAAAGATGATATTTCTAATATCTCTAAGTCCACACAAATGCTAGGTCGCTATATTACTCCTAGGTGAACAAGCGATTCTAACTAGTTTACCAACTAGGAGCTAACAATTCTAGCAAGATAAGCAACTAAACAACCTAGGCAAAACTACACAAGTATATCAAGTAAATGCTAGAGAGGGTGATCGATATACCGACGATGAAGTGTAGAGGTGGGAGCCAATCACCGTGATCAATATGAAATCTCCAACGAGCAAGCACACAATTGACACAATGATTTTTACCGAGGTTCACGTGCTTGCCAAGACGCTAAGTCCTCGTTGTGGCGACACACTCACTTGACGTGTGCTAAGCAATGGCCGGTGCCAAAACCCCTATGGGCGCTCAAGCAAATGATCACAAGAGAGGGTCCAACAAGCCACGAGCAATCCACTAGTGCTCCTTTTCGCGAATCTCCCGCGGGGTAAGGAACGACCCCTCACAATCACCACCGGTGTGGCCTCAAACAAGCTCCACTTGAGCTCAACACCGCCTCTTGCTCCAAGCCGCTAGGAAACAGGGCAAATTCCCAAGAAAACAAGAATCCCGCGGCTTCTCCAAGGATGAAGTGCTTCTAAATGCAACCGATGCAAGCAATGCACTTCTATCTCTCTCAATCTCACCAAGAATCCGAATTAGTGATGAGGAGATGAGTGGAGAGGAGTCTCACAAGCTCACTAGCAAGTTAGAGTGTTCAAATATGCAAGAGAGGTCCCAAAGAACCAGCCAACCAAGTATATATATGGCTCCTCTCGAAATGGAGCCGTTACTCTAAAAAATTTGCCCTCTCAGCGTCTTGGCCGGGACGACCGACCGGAACCACCAGCGGGTCCGGTCGTGGGTCCGGTCGGTGCTTCCGGTCGCTACCGACAAGCTTCTGGGCCCACTTCAGTTGGCTTTCTCCACGCGTCCGGTCAGGGGTTCCGGTCACCACCGGAAGCGTCGGTCGAACTTCCGGTCGGTGCGTCCGGCCAAAACGCTGCGTCTTGAGCTCTCTGCCGGATGCCCGACCGGAGCCACCGGTCGGTGCGTCCGGTCCGAGGCGGCGAAGCGTCCGGTCACCCCCGACGGTACCGCTTTCTTCACTTTCTTCTTTGCTCTTTGCTTCAAACTTGCTTCGCCTCTTGCCATGGGTTGCCAACACGTCCAAGATGACCACGTCATCACCAATGTTAGCACGTCGAGAAGTTAGGCAAGATCGAAGTTAGTGCTCTCATGTCCTAAATGCAATATGCAAGTCAATTGGACCTAGAAGCACTTCATGCAAGGATTGTCGCGGCATCCCCTCTTGATAGTCGGCTATCTATCCTATAATGTGATCACACGCTCTATCGTGTCTTGATCACCGAAAGGAAAACCCTATCAAATATACCTTTGCCTTGATCTCCCGGGTTCCTCTCAAGCCGATCACCGAGCTTGACGATCCATCATGTCCATCATCATCGTCTATGTTCATGATCATCATGCTCCTTGTCATCCACCTAATCCTTTCTCAAATCATCCACTTAGAGCAAAGGATTAGTCCACAAGTGTCGTCATCAATTTCCAAAACCAAACATGAGATTTCACATGAAAGTTTATTTTTCCTCCCTCAACGTTAAAATCGGACAAATCACCTCCCTCAACTTTTTAAACCATGCAAATTACCTCCCTCGAGCGGTTTTGAGGGCGGTATTGCTACAATAACAAATGTTTGCCTTTTCTTTTTTAAAAAATAATCTGGTTGAATCTTTGAAAAATCATAGTAAATCACAGAAAAATCATAAAATGAAAAATCCAATTTTGTTAGACTCCACATAATTATATCTACACACTAAATATATAAAAAAAAAATACAAAACCTTGTAGCAAAAACTTTATATTAAAGTATATCATATTATATATTCATTTGTAGATCTAATCATGTGGAGTCCAACAAAATTAGATTTTTCATTTTATGATTTTTCTGTGATTTACTATGATTTTTTAAAGATTCAACCAAAATTTACCGCCCTCAAAACCGCTCGAGGGAGGTAATTTGCATGGTTTGAAAAGTTGAGGGAGATGATTTGTCCGATTTTTTGCGTTGAAGGAGGAAAAATGAACTTTCGTGATAGTTGGGGGAGGGAATATGGACTTTTTCCAAAGTAGGAAAAGTTGGTTCGTTCCTAAGTTGATGGGCTTTTTGCGAGAGGGGTTGATACGTTACCGTTTCTAGAATTTATAGCCCATGAGCCCATGTATACCCAAGTTTTATTTCATCAGAAGAACTGTGAAGTTTGTCTCGTGGTCTTTGTCTTCTTCTCTCCTACAAAAAGCAATTTGATCAATGAATGTATGATGATGCCATGGGTTTCTTCGATTTTACAGCTTATAGTGTCACTGCATTCTTTTTGGATAAATGAAATAATCATCATCATAGCCTCTGTTTGCTCCCTCATTATAAGTTTATTAAGACAGATTACTATAAAACGCAAATGACCATGATACCCTTATTTAGTGGACTTCTTTTATAGAAAGATGGTTGTTGCATGAGCAATTGGCTCCAAATCTTGTGCTATCCAAAGTAATTGTTGATTTGTTATCGATCATGCTCACATTGCGTGATTGTGCAATTTCAACTCCGACCTTGAATCAGAATTCAGAAACCTTGAAACTGAAATGAAACCAGACGGACGAATTTTCGGTGCTTTCACTGTATCCATCATCCGTGCAAAAATCTGACTACTTGAGCAGTGCAAGTCTGCACGATCTGGTGGGTCTTCCCGTGGGAATGTGGGATCTACCCTACCGGGCCAGGAATGCCGGACCAAACCGCCGCCCAGTCACCGTACCGGTCCACGCACCCTCGATCGCCGCCGCGCTTTCAACTGTTCAAGTACGCTGTACCTCCGTCCGTCAGTCAGGCCACCCACCAGTAGCCCTCGTCGCTCATCGGCGGGCGGCGGCAGAGGCACCACCGCCACGCCCCGACCCAGCAGTCGCGAACATTCAATGCGGCGCACCTACAATTTCCAACGACCGGCCGGGTACGCGATCCCGCCGCGTGCTGCCGGCCCTGCATGCATTGCAGCAGTGGTGCCGCTCTGCAGCCCTCGTTGGCTGTCTGCCGGTCGCCGTCGTCGGGGACGCTTGGCATGGGGGCCAACCGGCGGAGTAGCCGCCCAGGCTAGCGCGACCAGCGCCGGCCCATGTGGTTCTTCGCTTCGTCGGGCAGCAACGAACGCCGGCTGCTGTCCGTCCGTCCGTCCGCCTTGGCTGTACTACCGACCGAGCAGCCAGCAGCAGAAGCCGACACTGAACAATCGGCCTGGCCGGATCAATGGTGGGGGCACAAAACAAACACATCGCAAATTAAACACTTGCAAATTGCATCATCATCAGGACTGAACTGACAGTCTCCGATTGGGCACGTGAACACAACGCACAGTTCACGTGACGGCTGCTGTGTTTGGATGGATTCCAACTCGATTTGAAACTGATGTGAATGATTGCGCGAACTGTAATGTAACCCGTATTTAACCTGTAAGCAGAGCTCGCGGGAATGATGGGCTACTGTACAGGTGTTGGGCCGAAACCGTATGGCCCGTCGCTGGTAAAACAGGGACTGCTCACTGACTTCACGGAGAGGACAGAGAGAATGTTTGGTGTGATCCTGAAGCTCAAGGGAGCAAATATCCAAGAGTGTAATGAATTTAGGTCAAATCAGCGTTGTTCTTAAGAAACAAGTGCATCATGGCGAAAGGAAAATATTGGTGAAAAATATTTCTTTCATATACTATAATTTCACTGCCGTAGGAGCTATGTATGTATAATGGATGTTCAGACAGGTGAAGACTCTGGCTTCGATGGCTCGTTGCTTCTTCTCAGTAATGAAATTCAGGTCCCTGAAAAAAATGTCATAATGGAGTGCATGTCTCCTAGCCTCTTAGGGAATAAAGACTATTATTCCTCTAAACAGTTGTAGAGCTATATACGTATAATCTGCAAAGTTATATCTTGTTGTGGCCTACATTGCGTCAATATCTCTATCTACTTTGGCCTTTCCTCAAGTATGAGACATATACTGATATACCTATCAGGCTGGTCCATTAATCTTGGTGGTTCAGGTGCATGCATCCTGCCCAAGCACGCGCCTTTGGCGAGGGCAGCAGCATCCACCAGCCTTCGCCCCAAGCAATTCCAACAAGGGTTGGTGCTCGGACCCAAATCAGGAACGGCCCCCACAAAATGATCTTGATAGATAGGGGGACTCAAAGCGAAGGATTATTTGCATGATGAGAAAGCTACAGGTGCTTAGGCCTGCCTGCAAATGCCCACATGTCATCAGATCCCTCTCAATATCCAAACTAAATGTTCCAAAATCAGGTAACCATGACAAAGCGTCAGTAGCGCCCGATGTGACATGTCTGTTCCTCCTCATCCATTTTGTATCTGGAACGCTCTGCTGATCAGCTGCAATTATCGTGTAATTGTAGCCGATTGCATCAGCTCTATATATGTCACCGCCTGATTATCATCTACCCATGGAATGGACGAATCATATTGGTGCCTCTTGTAATTAATCAAGGCATAAACTTCTTTAGCCATCCATCTCAAAGACAAACTCAATGTGAACGTGACCATATTATATTATGTTATTATAATACTATACTCCCTCTGTCCCATGGAGGTTGTCGTTTTTTTGACTTTTGAACTTCATGTTTTATCATCCGTCTTATTCAAAATATTTATGCAAATCATAAAATAAATTAATCAATATTTAAATATCTTCATTGATAAAATAAGTCGTAACAAAATAAATTATATTTGTGCAAAAAATTTGAATAAAACGAAGATCGAATAAGATGACATGGAATCCAGTGTAACAAACTCAGTGGGACGGAGGGAGTACTACCTTCCGTACAGTAATAAACAAGTAATAAAAGAACAAAATACTTTACACACGGCGCAGCCTTATTGGTTCGGTAAGAAAAAGGCATGTTCATGTTCATTCAACAAACCTAAAAAAAAAAACAAAAGGAAGCGTCGAGCAACAACTGAAGAAGATCGGATCGGAGCGACCAAAAGGGACCGAGATCAGGTTGGTCGCGGGAAGATACGGCGCCGTCCGCCGGCCGTCCTGTCCTGGTGGCTGGTGATGCGCTGTGGCGCGCTGATGGTGCGATTCCTAGTCCGTGTTCCAACACTGCCTCCTTCCCGGGTCACCGGCGCGAATTCGTTCGCTAGCCTCGGCGAGGAGGGATGCACCTGCGCCTGCGCCGCTGCAAGATCTCCCGCGGATCCTGTTGCGAGCCCGACCTCCCCGCGCGCGGGGCCACGCCCACTCCTCGCCTGACGCGTGTCCGCGGGCGACCGCGACCGAGCGCCAAAGCCGACCGGCCGCCCTCGCGGCGACTGCTACGTGCCTCGCATCCGGCGGTGGATGCACCAGGTGGCGGCCATCCGGGAGTCGCGGTGTTGACTTGGGGAGCTCGCCGGTCGTCGTCTCTGTTCCTCTCCGTCAGCTCAGACCGAGAGCTCCCGCTGCTGATTCGCCGGTGTTGTTGCCGACAGGCGATGGATATGCTGCTGATGGCAAACTGCTAGCATTACTGTACCTACTCTACGGAATATTCCCAGTTACGTACACATTTAGGTCCGTTCGATGGATGCGGTTAACTATTAGTCAAATAATTTTTAGCTCTACCTTATCTAAACACAAGCTAATGGGGAACACTAATATTTAGGCTATTAGATAGCTATCTAATAATAATAACTAAATTTTAAATCAAACATTTGTAGATAGTAGATTGGATAATTGTTAGCTAGACTCCTAGATAGCCAACTATCCACTATCTAGACTAAATCGGATAATAAGTTATCGAGCACTCACAATGCAGACTTTACCATGTAGCCTCTAAGCATATTTATTACATTCATATTTATTGTAATTTGCTGATGTGGCGCTTATGTGGCAGTATATTTATGGAAGAGAGGGAGAGAAAAACCAAGACTCCAAGTCTTATTTAGACTACAAGTCCACGATATTCGAGATAATAAATAGTCTTAGACTCTATGGCGGAGTCTGCATTGTGAATGCCCTTAGCCAACTAACTATTGTAGATATTAGATAGTTAATCCAAACAAGTCCTAAGGTGGTGTTAGGTTCCTGGGACTTTTTTTTGGTTAGTCTTTAGGAAATCAAACAAGAGGGTTTTGTTTGCGACTTTTTGCTAAAAGTCCCTACAAATACCCTCTTGAGGTTCTTTTTCCAAAATTTCTAGAACTAAAAAATGTCTAATTAACCAAACATGGCCGAAGTCTTTAACTAGTGACAAAGCAAAATACAAGATTGTAAGGCAGCCTACTCCCTTCGTCTTAAAATGTGAGGTATCCTATAGTATTTTTAGGACATACTATGTGCTAAGAAAGATGGCGTATATAACCCTCACTAACTTTCATATTTAAATTGGTCATAGATGTTATTAGTATATGTATGAATGTGAATATTGTCTTTTGGAGTATTTACTCACTTAGAATTTGTTATAATCTGATACAAAATTTTGAAATTTAAGTTCCTTGTACTTAAGGATTGAGAGTAGCAGTGGTGACGCCACGTTCACTCTACCCGTGCACAGCACCAGGGTAATTGTTTTTTACCATTTAACGGTCTTATTTTTACCATGTATTTTAGTAAAGTTGTGCAAGTAACTAAAACAGTGCACCAGGGTTCATTTCCTAGTAGCTTCGCCACTTGAGAGTAGCTAACTAACATTAGCTGATTTAGATTAATTTTTAATATCAACATATTCGTATTTGATTTAAACAAGCTCCTACAATGGGCGGATCGAAAAAAGAGTGAAACTAGTTTTGAAATATCGATCCTAAACTCGTGGACAAGTTTCTGGGAGTTGTCTAGGCCGTTGTAGGATTGGCGGAGCTTGACTGTTAACCAATAACTATTTCTCACAACTAAGTGTGGCTACACATATACCTAAACCCTAATTATAAACCCTAAACCTCTAAACTCTAAATCCTAGACTCTAAATAACCTAAACATCATAAATGTTAAACCTTAAACTTTAAACTATAAACTCCAAAACCTAAACACTAGACTCTAAAGTTAACATTAAACTCTAAACCATAAAAGTGTAGTGAGACCCTTGTGTCACAGTGGAGAGGAGGGAATCTATGCCACAACACATAGTTGTGGGATTGAATTTCTGTTGACCAACAATATACAATGGGCCATTCTATATAATTAAGTTTTAGTCACTTTATAATCTGTGCCAATGTTACATGCTCTATTCTGAATTGCAAGACATTTTGGCTTTTTAGAAACGTTGTTTTCACTAGCTAGGTATCTAGACATATATGATTTATATCTAAGTATATAGTAAAAGTTATTATACGTATCTAAAAAAACAAAACTCATAATTTAAATGGAGGAATTACTTTTAGACAGTGGACAACATGATCGGCAGGAGAGGCATAGCATAGGCCAACTTAATTTTTTTTCCAGACTGTGCCCCTGCTTTGTAGTCGTAGGGCTTCTAAAAGAAGCTCGAGTGCCAGAAAACGGCTGCGCCTCTCAAACCACCAAAGAGTTTGAAGCTGTTTTTAAAGTACTCTTTTTAAATTCCACCAAAGAGTAGAAGCCCTATAACTAAAACTTTTAGTTCCTATAGTTTCTTTTTTGCAAAATGCTTTTACATGATGTTTAGCTTTATTACTAAATAAGCTGTTCTACTAACTAACTAGATTTAAGTCAGAGCAATTTCAGGAGGAGCCTGCAGAGCCCGCTAAACATGATTTTAATCGACACGTGTGACAATCGATCGGAATGCGAAAAGACATGGATACGCTACAGATTTGTAGCATCTTTGAGATGCCGATCGATGAGTATTCAGTTGTCGATGGAGCCAGTAGTATGTGCTTCGTTCATCGTATGTGGAATCCGCTTTCCTCTTCTCCACCTGGGATTTGGGAATAATATCAGTCCGTCCTCCGCTACAATGACATGGTGCTGTCCTGTGTGTAATTTATCATCTATCCATCTGTACTAGTAGTGCTATAGTGTACAGTACTAGCTTCTTTTGATTCACCCTCACCCTTATCTGGCCATTAATAAACCACAGTGGATCTCCCAGGTTTGCCTTCGTGTCATATTATAGTCCTACGAAGCAATGCAGATTTCAGCATCAGTAGTCGGTTAGTCGTCTCTCCAGTCGGAACTCCGTTTTGCACGCCCATACGTCATAACTGTAACTGGATCGATATATATATGCAAACGGTCCACAGTGCCATGCTGCCAACTAACCATCCTTCTCATTTCGAAATCGAAACGATGAAACTACAGTATGTGTCGTGAAAAAGATATATATATATACCATCGAACGGCGACCGGAAAGGGAATTCACGGCGGACGATGATCCAGCATGCCTTGCTGTAGTTGACCTAATGGTACACGGTCACGGAAGTTAAGTTTTTATTCATTCGTGTGGTTTGATCCATACGTTTACTGGTCATCCATCGTGGCAATCTGATGGCGAAGTTCATCATCAATTCAATGCGTACAGTAATACAGTGTAACAACCTTTGAGACATCAAGCAAACTTGCTCTGTTTCGTGCTGCAGTATAGTGATTAAATGCTTGTGATGAAGGTCCTAAATTATTTCGTCAACTAGAGCCCGTACGCTTGCTTAAAGATGGACAATGATTGAGCATCATGAACACCCCACTGTAGCTGCAAGATCAGCGGCAGATCTCTGGAACGGTTTTTTATATATTCCGTGCTGCAACCATGTGATGCTTAAATTTGTTGCGATCCCGATCGACCGGTCCATCCATGGTCGATGATGAACTCCCTCACATCACACACATGCTGCTCCGAGAAAGAATGCGAGCCAACATTACCGAACACTACACTATCCAGGGTGGGCCACGCCTATAGGTGCTCATAATTCCGCAACGGTTTCGAAACAACGGCAACCACCTTCCCCTCCTCCCCAGGCACCACCAAACTGTTGGCGCGTATTCATGGCCGGGCGGCCGGCCGGCGGACACTGCCACATGCCGCGACGAACCTGCGCCCGACAGAAACGGTTGCATCTACTGCTGCAGGCCGGTCTACAAGCATGCCATGCCAGGGCCGGCCGATTTACCGTCGCGTGTTGCGGCTCGATCGAGCGATGTAACAGCACATGGTGCATAGTATGCTTTCTTCATCCTGCGGTCCTACCTGCGTGCGATTGCAAAATTGGGCAAAGGAGACGACATGCACGGATCGACGTGACGCGAGATAGAATCGGCCGGCAGCGGAGACGACACGGCCACCGTCTCCATTGATGGACGGTCAACTTAGCTTTGTCTTGTCGGCCGATGTGCCCAGTCCATCGCTTGCTTGCACCAATGGAGGAGAGAAAGGACGACATCGACATGTGTGCTTCTTGCATGCCCTGGGTCGGGCTCGGGCGCATGCCAACGAAATTTAAGGATCACACATCACACAAACGTACTGCGAAAGATGAAGCACTCCATGGATACAAGAAACGAGTACATGGGGGTACAATGTAAAAAAAATGTACAGCCTACTGTACGTACGTACGTAGGGTAGACTAGCACGTACGTACGTACTCACTGACGCGCATGCACGGGCTGCGAACTCCAACAAAAAATTGGAGCAACCACGTCGTATGCCGTATGCGGCTACAGAGACTACAACAATAAATGTAACAAGATCGACTAGCTCTACGTCTTTACACAAGCATGTGATCATCATGCGCGCTAACTAAGCACACACAACGGGCGCTACAAGAGCATCAGCACAACAGGCCACGTCGTCGTCGGCGTCGTCCCGTCGAGACGACGCCAACCGACGCGCGCCGGCGCTAGCAGCTGATCCCACGATGGTAGAGACTGATCGACGATCGTTCGTCACATGTCGCCGGCGTGGGGCAGCGCGTACTGCCACGGCGCGTGGAAGGCCGGGTATGCGGCGCCGAGCGCGGCGGCGCGGTGGGTGGCGGCGGCGGCGCGCTCCAGGGACTGCACCTGGGACTTGAGGAACTTGACGTAGTGGATGGCCTCGTCCAGCATGGACGCCGTGTCCATCTTGGTGCCCCCCGGGACGAGGCGCTGCAGGGTGCGGATGCGCTCGCTGATGCGCTCCCGCCGCAGCCGCGCCGCCACGCTCTGCGGGTCCTGGAGATGCGCACGTTGCGACGCTTCGGGGGCGCACCGCCTCCGGGTCGATCTCCACCGGCTGCAGCGCGGCGATGTGGAAGATCGCCTCACGCATCGCGTCCGCCGACGCCGCCGACGTCGGCGACGACGACCCGGACACGGCCTGCTGCAGCGCCGCGCCGCCGTTGTCGGCGCCCGGGGACGGTGACAGCACGTAGCAGTCCTGGAGGTGATCGAGGCCGCCGGTAGCGGCGGCGTACACGGCCGACGCCGGCGGTGTGTTGTAGTGCTCTGCTGCTGCAGGTGGGTACCCGTTGGTGGTCGTGGTCGTCGTCGACATGTGTGGCGGAGGCGAGAGCGAGAAGCTGTGACCTGCATGGGTTTGCATCGGGGATATCGGCGGCGAGACAGGCGCCATCGGCGGCGACTGATGGCCGTCCAGCGCAGTGAGCTGCTCCAGCTGGAGCATCGTGTTCATCAGCTCCAGCTGCGCTTCCGGGCTGTAATTCAGCAGGTCAAACTCCATCAGTTACGGTGCTGATCGATCGAGCTGGTAGCTACCTACAAATCTGGCCTATCCGTGTGGAAGCAAGGGTGATATGATACAACTAGTGAGACTGTATGATCAGGAAGCAAAGCAAGGAGCTCGATCGATCGGTCAAGGGGAGCAGCTCAAGCTAGTGGCTACTATTTCAGGAAAGGTGTGGAGGTTTTTGCGATGCTGCCGATGGAGCACTGCAAGTGAAGAGGCCGGCCTATTTATAAGCAAAGACAACTACGGCTTCTGAATTCTGATGGGGTCGTTGCGTTCTTTAGTTGTGGACGCGACTGGGTGACGCACTGAACCGCTGTTTCCTCTTAGCATCACTGCCAATTTATTTATTTTTCTCCCTTTTTAATTAGTTTGAAAAAAAAATAAACTCCCCTCTGTTCCTTTGCCCTTTCTGCTCCTTCCTGGAATTACACCACGCTGAAGACATCCAGGAAAACTTTCGCTTTCTTTATTTCTCGCGAAAATGACGTCTCGAAAGATGCCTCTGAAGGAACACTGGCCAGCCCATCTTGCAGCATATATCTCAATATCTGAAACTGAAAGCATGCCGACTACACTAAACTCATCAGGCTACCCTTCGATGAGCCCAAAAAAAAAAAAAAAAAACGTCTTAATGAACAGCCCGGTTCTTTTGGGTATCGATATTTGTTGAGGCGTCACGGTCAGCCTGATACTCAGGACCTCTGTATCCTCCCCCTTTCTGCAGAGCTAGCGGCTCCTCGCAGCAGCGGCGACCGGCGAACGTTCGCCGGAGCAGGACGGGTTGACACGTGGAAGCGTTTTGGCAATCGCTTTTCACACGTTTGCGCGATCCACGTATCGGGTGGGGGCTTAGCTGGCGTCGGAAAGGAGAGCGGTGGGGCAGACGCTGCTCGTCCGAGTCGGACTGATGGGGCTCTGGTTACGCTATGTGCACTGAATCGCCTGTGTTTTCTTCCCTGTATATACGACCAACAGGCGTGTAGCTACATCACTGTGTGGATAGGTTTACTGGTGCTACTCTGTGTTGTTCTATATATATATGCTGGTACTTGTTGAAACTTGAAGTTAATCGGAGTGCAACAGGGAGAAAATACTGAAATGATAGTCACTGTGTATATGAGTTACATTTACATATGTTGTTTCAGTGGCGTAGCCGGAAAAAAAAAACCAGCTGGGGCGAACTTCTAACGACCGACTAAACTAAAATCAAGAACATTATAATTCACATCACATTAATGCATCCATACATTACAATCACACAATTTCAATGCGAAGTTGAGATATTACCTCAAATTTAGCAATAATCAATAGACACATGCTACCATTTTTTGTGTCTTCTTGCTGCTGCCAATGGGGCTGATCATGAGCACTGACTTGCCACTCCGTCCTCGCCCTCCGACAACACCCACCGGAGCCACCCCTGTTACCAGCCTTGAATCTGCCAGAGCCGCAGCCGCTCCGATTCCGCGGCCAACACCAGAGCCCCGGCCACCGCGGCCATGGCCAGCCCCGGTAGCGGCCGGCGTCAGCACAATCCCATCCTCCTCCTCCATGAGGTCCCGCCACTGCGCTGCCTGGCACAATCCCATCCTCCTCCTCCTCCTCCATTGGACATGCCTGTTTTCATTTGAACGCACGGCTCACATGTGTCCTTGCTAGTGCAGTTTACATGCAACAACAGGATGGCGGCAGAGTAGGAACTTTGCGCTAGTCTAGCTATTTTTAGGCAACGCTGTGGACTTCCTTGCTAGTGCACTTTACATACAACAACAGGATGGCGGCAGAGTAGGAACTTTGCGCTGGTCTAGCTATTTTTAGGCAACGTTGTGGACTAGCTGCCCCAGCTCGCCCCAACGTAGATCCGCCAGTGTGTTGTTTTACTTCAAAAGTACAGTAGATATTATGCCTTGAGTTCCTTTCCTCTATCGTGGTCTTCAGGTGCGCTAAAAATGAGATAGATCATAGAAATTATCATCAAACAACTTTAAATTCGATATTACCTCCATTCTGAATTGTAAATCGTTTTGGCTTTTATAGGCACATAATAGAAGTTACGTATTTTTAGATAGTGTATTGTATAACTAAAAGGACGTCATTTGGAACAAAGAGAGTATATTATAGTCGTTACTGGAAATAATATCTATAGAATTTGTTTCATTTTCAAAACATCCCACATTTCTCATTCTAAGAAAATACTCTAAAGTAACCCTTATATCTATCTCTATCTTAACTACTACCCACCTTTGTACTCTGAAAACAATCTAAATTGTCCACTTAAATCTTTATTTTCGTTTCCTGCCTATGGTATTATGAAAAAAGCAATATAAAAGTAAGCAATTAAATTTATGTTTGAATTACCTAGTTTTTTTGTTATCCTCTAACATGATATATATACAAGGTATCCAGATAATTTTAGGATTAACTAAGCAGTCTAGCAAAAGTAACTTATCCATCACTAATGAGCTAGTTTGGTTGTAAACTTATTTAATTTCCTAGTAGCACATGTATACAAAGGCATGCATGCCACTTATTTTGGCTACCAATTATAGGAGCCATTTTATGCAAGATGGTGTTTATAAGGCATCTCTGGATGGGGTTTAAAAGGTAGGCACATATGGATGGGGTTGAGCATTCCAAGATACCTTATTCTTTAGGACATATTTTAAACCTTCGAGACCTGGTATTTCAAGGTGGAGGGAGTCTTAAAAATATGCTTTATCTACCCCATACTCGGTGAAAATCTTTTTCAGCACACTTGAAACTTTTTCTTTCTATACATTTCTTCTTGCTAAATAGCATGCATAGAAGGAATCAACTAATATTCAATTTACACTCAACTTCAGTATAGAGTTATAGTGACTATTTGGTATAATTTCTAATAGAATTGGTGCAACTAAAATTCAAGTGTGACGAAGGAATTTCACCTTTAATCTAGTAGTGAGAGCTGCTCTAATACACCTAAATCCTTTACTATAACACACACACAAATTGAAAAAACTCACCATAAGTTTCCCCTAAAATTGTATCTAAATTACCAACCTCTACCATTATAAAAGACTAGCCCATCAACCCATCCTCAAGCACGCCATAGAATCTTAATTACATAAGTACTAGTAGTTCCATGGATAAATTTAGCATACGCAAATAATAATAAACTGATTAGATTAACTTTCTCTATTGATTTCCTAACACACAATACCCATTTAGACACTTTATAGTTTCTTATATGGTTGTGATGACTTTACCAATCATTTTATAGGTGTTTATGTTTACATTATGTTTGTAATCTCATCAGTCTAAAAACTGATTGACTAGTTGAAAGCAAGAATTGTAGTTTTTTTAGACAAAAGGACTTAGAGAATATGAGATAAAAAAAAAAGTTCCAAATTTGTGTTATCGATTTTCATCTCTTGGCACTCGCAGTTTGCTCTTTCAGCACTGAATCGAGAATGGCCAAAGAATAATAATAATAAAAAAAAACCCCGACAAAAAGTAAACAAGCAGTAGCATTCAGCTCCAGACACGGTATCAACGCCCAAACGTACGGTGGTCATTTTGGTCGGCTCGTGTTCGGTACCCGCATATAAATGACCCGGACCCGCCTTACATGTTGCATCTTTGGTGTATCACAAGATCCGACCGCGCTGAGCAGCCCACGTGGCGACGAGTACAGACACGGTCCGTTCGCTTGCCGTATTGCCTTTGCGAGTTCAACTACAGTACGATCGACGTTCGTGTCGACGAATGTGCACTGTACAATTTGCTGAATGCCTGAATTACGAACCTGCTTCTTCTACTGTCAAAGTACTAGTACAGAGCTGGTACGTACGGTACGATGAGCGTACTAGCTAGTGGAAGCCTCTGGTAGGTGGGACCCTAGCTAGCACGGCAAAAGAAATTTGTGTTGCTAGTACTGTACACTCTACACTGCTATCGTTAGCTTAGCTCCATTTATAACGGAAGAATTTCGTCATCTTTGCCGTAGTTGCCACTAGTTCTAGTCATTCTCTGTAGTTTGTATCAAGTTTCCTTCTGCAGTACTAGATCCCTAGCTAAATAGCTAATGCTTTATTAGGAGAGGCAAGAACATGATGTTTTAACCAACCAGAACCCGTCAAAGAAGTCGATCCCTAGCTAAAACAGCTAATCCTGCAACGTCACTGCCCTTAGAGCATGGTTTTATATTTTCCAAATGTTCCATTCGCTGCACTCGTCCTATCACAGTCAAGTGCTAGCTGTGCATGACCGGTTCCGCACTACTACTACGAGTACTTTTTACTCGGGAACTAGTGAAACTAGGAAACAGTCTAGGTGCATTAGCGCGTGATGCTAAAAGATGAGTTGGAACTCGGCTTTCTTTCCATTGTTCTACCACAGCTTGCAACGTTCAATCAAAATCAAGGCTGTTGCAACCTTGCATCAGCTTATAGCTCAAGGATCTCATCTCTTGTTCCGATCCCTAATAAACTCAGATAGAGCATCACCAGCCTAAGTGTCTTCTTGGCCCTTACTCTAAATTTTAGGGGTTTAGGGAAAAAAAAAAAAAAAAAAAAAAAAAGACTACTAAATGGACTCTCATTTTTCATTCCCTCTTAAATTATAGTTTAAAGCCCTACTAATATTATCCTCCTATCTCCCTCTCATCCGTGGCATGTGGGTCCCACCTCACTTTTTTCACTTTCTTGCTAGAGATAGGGTCTTGGGTTGCTTCTTACACGAGAGAGCTCTGAGTTAATTTGGGCCTGTATTTTTTTACGAACTAGCATGCAAATAGAATTTTGAGGCTGAATTTGCAGGCCCAATGGAGATGCTCTTAGGTATCGCTAGCCAGGTCAAAGATGATACAGATAATTCTTATAACAAGAAAATGATTCGGATAGGGGTTAATTAGGGCATTCACATAACACATGAGCTGCAATTAAGGGCCTATTTTGGCCGGGTAGTCCTCTAAACATTTGGCCCAGTGGGCTTTTGCCTATTGAATTTGTTACGTACCTCCGTTCCTTTATGTCTGACATTTTCAATAACAACATTACTAGTTGTTACTGCATGAGCAATGGAGATCTTCTTCCATGCACATGAGCTGGCTAGTTTGGGTTATTTTTGTACCCCTACTTGACTGGTGATGTAATTGTTGAGATCATCTTAAATTCCCTTACTCGACTGCATCTATGCAATTGTTGCTAACGGTTGGTTATTTACAAAAATATTTATGTAAATGTGATATATATATACTGAGGAGATCATTTTTAATTCAAATCTATTCTGCATTTACAAACTCTGTAATTGTTTATTGGATGGTTTTCTTAAGGAGAGAGGTCATAAGTGGGTGGTTGTTAAGGAGAAGTTGTGGTAGTATGTGGTTTTGTGTGTGTAATTTGGTCCATTTGGAGCCATGCATGTTAAAAACTCACTGGATGGTTTTGTTAGGTCAAATCACTCCGCCGCCCCAAACCCTAGAGCCGCCGCCACCGCTCTTGATTTTGTTGTTTTAAATATATTGGTATCATCTACCATGATTGATAAAAGGGCTAATAAGCTCGAGCAAACAGTAAATAATACCCACGGGGCTGTTAAAAAAAAATCCCCGGAACAACTTTCTATAACTCCTACTAGCGAACAGTTATTGTACAAACTCACTGAAAAGTATTTGTACAGCTGCTTGTTAGGACAAATTACTTTTTTCAAGGTTGGATGGACCGAATCCAGCTCAACTTGGGCCCAAATTTTTCCTTATCGTGAAAAAAAAAAAAAAAAAAATCACTCTCCTTGGATGTAATCCAAAAAAATGTAGGAAAAAAAAGAGAACAAAAAAGAGCAGCCGAGGTTGCATCTAATGTTATCATGGGCTACTTTCCGGAAACTAGGAAGCTCAGAAGTTGATGGACTCTCTCGTGATATACTAGCCACACTGGTCCTTCCATGAGAAAAGGAATTCACTAAAGCCGAAATCATTTGCGTGCTCAAAAGAGAGCCTGGCCCAGAAATGGAATCTCACTCGAATTTTCCTTCTATCATCAACAAACCAAAGCCCGTAAGCGGGCTGCAAGAACCAACATGCTTTTCGGCCTTTTTGCTGACTTGCCGAGGCAGGCCCATCCGCCCATCATCGATCCATAATTAGGTCCCAGTTAGCAGGCACTTTTGTTGCTTCATGCGTTCTAACTTCTCTGAGTTCAAGGCTTCCAGCTATTGTAGCACGGAACCAAAATACGATATTGCTGCAATATGATTTTACCATTAGTGAGTTCAACTCTAATTCCTCAAAGAGCATTTCGGGTAGTTCCATAAAAACATTTGTTGAACAACAAATTTTTTTCAAGTGGCAATTTGAAAGACTATTTTCAAATCACTTCAGCTACATTTGTACTTTCTTTTTTCTCTTGTATATTTGTATTGTTACTAGTTATTCTTCTCCATGTCCTTTTCATTTCAGAATGGATGATTCATATGCCCCCGATTGGATCAATTTTCCCAAGTGTGAAAAGATTCAGTTAGCGAGTTTTCGGAGAGCGGTTTTCTTCAATCCTACTTAAAGAATAAAGATCAGAATTGGATTTTGGAAACTCAGATATGCTCTAAGTTCTAGCAATTGTAGCAATGCGACTGATACATCAGTGCGCGCCAGCGTCATCGCCTTAGTAGCCGCACAGTGTCCCCAATCCTCCTATGAAGAGTCAATACTTTTCAAGACCTCAAGCACCTGTGATATCTGAACGGAGGGGGTAAGTTTTAGTTCTTTACTAGCAACATCTACATTACTAGTTATTCCTGTATTAAGTAGTCCATTTGATCTAGATTTACTAATTTTCAATTGTTAACTTTTAGAAATATGAATCCAGCCTAGACATTTAGAAGCCCAACTCTAGTACGATGAGATGGTTATGCGATTGATGATTCTAGTATTTACGATGGTTAAAATGGGACGGTTAAACATTTATGTTTACATAGATACCACTGCTTCACGCTGCATTGGCAAATGACAACAGGTAACCAGTAACCACAGTGCCTGCCTTTCCCTACATGTCTCTCTACCCACTGTCATCCTCAAAATCGCATGGCTTTTTCCTCATCCCCGTTCCAAATTTACCGGCAGCAACAACTGTTTAGGGTTGGAGTTACAGCCAGCGGACCCTCACGTGCAGTAACCCCGTACTATGAATATGGTGGTGGGGATGATGAGCAGCGACCGAACAGCATGCTCTATGGCGCAGCTCCTGCCCCAGACCCAGAGAGATCTCGTCTCATCTCATTGCCCCGACCCCTGTGTGTGATTGAACCATTAAAATCTCCCGTGTTGCACTTGCAGCAGGCTTTAGGTAGGGGTGTGCGGGCGTGGGGGCAAGCAAAGGCAGGCAGGCGCAAAAGAGGGCTTCTTTTGATGGAGCAGAATGAAAAGAAGAGAAGCGAACAAAAGGAAGCCCCTGCTCCTGCCCTCTCCCAGACTGCTTGCATGTGTGCTCGCAGGCAGACGAGACGGACGGTACAGCAGCAGCAGCGGTGCGGTGCGGTGGTGAGTGGCATGTGATGGGCGACAGCTTTTGGTAGCGCGGCCACGGGTGACCTGACCCTTCCCGGCGTGCCTTGAAGATGTCTGCTGAAACTGAAAGGAGGAGAAGTGGGTTCCGTTCCGGCCCCGGCCGGGCTCGTTCAAAGTTGCAGACGTCCTCGTCGTCGTCGTCGTCGGTTCTCCTCCTCTGCCGGCCGGCTTCGTTCCGTTCGTCCGTCCGTCTTGCTTTTCTCGCTGCTGCACCTGATAGTCTGATGACGAATATGCCACCGGCCACCGCTGACCGCTCAGCCAAAGCCGCCCCGCCCGGTTCGTTCATGCAGTGCAGCAGCAGAGATGGATGACGGAGGAAAAGCTCTGAGGCAGTCAAGATTGGCAGAAGAATCATGCATCATCTTGATCGATGCAGGGACAGATGGATGCTTTGAGGGCCGTCTTTCAAGAATCGTGGGTGATCTGATCTCTGTATTCTTCGACCTCGAGCTGGGGCAGTAATCCCGTGCTGTAGCAACACTGTTTAGCACTAATCGATCGCCTTGAGTGACCAATAAGCTTTGCTTACATTCATTCATGCTTGTGAGCTCAAGATCTGAAAGTACATGAAATCATTTTTCCCCCTATAGCTTTGAATGAGAATGCGCAGCTACAGCTAGACTAGGACGATGTGCACTTTCACTTTTCCCCCTAGCTGCTTGCGAATAGACGGTGTGGTGCGCTTTCTACCTAAAATAAGCCAAGAAGAGCTGAAAGAAAGTCCTGTTCTCGGCTAGTATTTGCTTCTAGCGATCTAGTATAGGATCATTCATCCCTGATTTGGTGGTGTTCCTCTTCCGTGACAACGAATCTTTGGACTAGTGCCGTCACCAGTTTTGCTCTGACAGAATAAGTGTTCTTGTCTGTCTGCTTCCGTGCAGTGGGTATTGTTTTAATACTCCTAGTATGAAAGAAAACCATCACCTCGATCCAGCGATTGTTGTGACAGCTACCGTTAAGCCTCGGTACTGCCCATGCTCAGTCAGTAATTTTGTGCAAAGTTTACTCTCACTTTTGTACTATGTACTGTATGATGTACTACTACTAGCAGTAACAAACGGGACAGGGAAAAGGACGACACTGCAGATAAAACTTCACTTTACCGTCCAAATCCAAAAGCTAATTTATGCAAACGATCAGAGAGAGAGAGAGAAAAGGAGGGAAGTTTCTGTATACTCGAGGGCCTAATGTAAGAAGCAGCAGATCTAAGGCACCTTTGAGAATTGAGATACGTTATCTTTTCACTTTCGCCAAGACCGAAGCAAATGATACCACTCCACACGACGGTAGAAAGAAAGAAAGCCGTCGTCGCTTTTCAACAACACACAAGAGCAAGTCAATTCTCCTATCATTTTCCACACTTGTTTTTTTTCCAGCAATGGGGTCCGATCCGTCCGGGACGACAGATTAGAAGCAAGACTCTCCCGTCCGTCGGCTGCTCCTTTTCATGTGCGGGTAGGGCTAGTACACTACACTAACACACACTACTGGCAGCAGGAGTAGTACGCTTTATATCTTGCTCACTTCTAATTGAGCAAAAAAGTAGAGCCCTGCCCAGGCTTTTCCCTGCCGCTCAAGCTCATGCGATGCATTCCAGCCAGCCATTACCCTTACCCTTGGTTTCCTCGAGATCTGTGCTGAGCTAAACATGTAGCAGCAGCATGCTTGGTTTCCTTTACAGTAATGTCAATGGCAAGTACCCCAGCTTTGGCCGGTCATTAGTAGTGTGATGGGAAAAAGTGTGTGTGTGTGCCAGCGCTAGAACCCTTGCGTTGCGACGCCGACGCCACGGGAATCTTTTCTGTCAGGCGCTGTTTCAGTGTGTGAGTGAGTGAGTGAATGAGCCTGCTGCCGCAGTGGAAGTCTAGGACTGTTCTCTGCGATGATTGGTCCTGCAGATTTCTTTGATGGCTCGCTGCCGGGTCGCTACCTCTCAGAAGAAATGATTCACAGCTTCGCATAGGGTAGATCAGATTTGTTCCCCCACGCAGCGGTTGGGCCTTATTGATTTGTTCATTCAATGTGCTCGTATTTCATGTCTGAGGACTGAGTCGTGAGGCAGAAGCCCGGCCAGCCAGCCGGCCGGGGTAACTTGGTAAAAAAAACAAGGAGCGGGAGGGTTATCTGAGTGTTTTGGATTGGAGTAAATAGTACTACTAACACGGGTGAGTACGTATTTGAATCATGAAATGAGATCCGTAGTACGAATGCAGAGATAAAACGACACTACTCCGTACTCTCCTATATATGCATGGGACTAGGAGTAGACCGGTATGTACGTTCTGGGAAATCCTAGGTTAATTATGGCCAGGATTTTACCAAGATGTAAACGAAAAGGTAGTCAAGCATGTACTGGTAGTGACGTCGCCCGATCAAAGGAAGCATTTGGTAGTACTTCTATATTATTTGTCACAAAACACACAACTACTCCAAGACTACTAGTAGTAGATAAGAGTTTATACGTACGTAGTAGATATTAGGAGTTTTTGAATGAGGTTTTGGCCAAACATTGAGTATAAATCATATAACCATTGGTCGAGTTTATAAATATAAAAACTATAATGAATAGATTTGTGGTTTAAAAATACTTTAATAAAAGTATACATATATCACATCTTCATAAATATGTTTATAATAATAAAATGTCGAAATTGTGTTTTGGCACTTGTGTCCTCAAACCGTAATACTATCCCTAGGCTGAACGCTGAAGTACCGTACTATCTAGGCTGAACACTGAACTAATGATCAGGCATTGGTCTCAAACATGGCAACACGTACATACGACTAGCCAGTCCTACACCATCGTCGACGAACCCATATCGTACATTCGTACGTTTAACCGCGATAGAAAAAAAAACACACTCGGCCCCAACCCAATGCATGCAATTGCAAGCGGGCAAGCGGCCAATCACATGCATCCCGCGGCGTCCTGAGACCTGACAGACCAAGCTCTCTCATATCGTAGCGACATCACACTGCGTGACTGCGTGCCGCGCGACGACGACGGAGCCCCGGCCAGCGCCCCTACAGCGGAAGGAAGCGCCGGGTGGTCCTGGATCCGTGGACACTGGTGGCGACCACCAGTCCACCACATGACACGTCTTTCTATCCCCCGTCCGATCGAACGAATTGAACCGGGCGGAACAGGCCAGATCCGACCAGACCCCGGTCCACGGCGCACAGAGACGGGATGTATCGGCGCAGGAGGCAGGCAAGCGCATGCCGGGCGGACCACTCCCACGGCAGAGGGCCCTCCCGTCCGTCCCCGGCCGGCTCCCGGTAGGGTCCCGGACGAGCGAGACGAGCGACTGGCCCTTGCCCTGGCCCCGTGGGGAGTATACTACTGTAGTATACCCGTACGCCTCTGCATGCAGACACGTACAGCGGTACAGGTACATATACGGATCGACTGGCTGTATATATAAAATATTGATATACTCCCACGTAGGAGTAGTACGCACGTACTCGTGGTGCTTTTGTACCTACTCCGACGTGCTTTTCCTTCCGGATCCATTCTTGGGAATTGTGTGCCGTGGGGGCTGCATGTACAGGAAGTGGACAACGGAAGGAACTTTTCAAAGAATCAGCCGAGGGGGACTGCCCGACTGGCGCACGCATCAAGCTCTCGCACCGCATGCACGCATGCAGATGCCTCTAGCTTCTTCACTGTATATCTATGCTAGCCAGAGCCAGGTATAGTAGCCACGCCACGCTTCCGTCCATGTAGCACTGGCTGGCCGTGCCCGTGCCCGCGATCGCCGAGATGCGTCCGCCAGTGTGCCGACGACGATGGAGCGGAGGCGGAAGCGGAACGCAAACCCCACTGGGCCGGCAGCCTTTTGGGGCGATCGATCGATTCCGCGCGGCCCTCGTCGTCGTTTTCCTGGGACTATCCGCATCGGCACCACGCACCAGCGGTGGCCACACAGTGTATAGTATTGCGACCGGGCAGCCTTCGCCGCGGCCTTTGCATGCACGGACACACACGGTCACTCGGGCAGGGGCATGCAGCCCGCCCCCCACCACGTTGCCGCTGGATCTTAGTAGTGCGTACTAGTACTAGCACTGCTTTTCTCTACGCTTTTTCCTCGTCGTTGTCGTCGTCGTCGTCGCGCTCTCTGAATCCACAGTCACACGCAGTGCATGCCATCTCGAACGGCGGCATCTCTCGATTCTCTCCTCTCCATCGGGCATAGAAAACCCGGCGCTTTGCAGAAGTTTCTTGCATTCTTTTTGTTTCGTCTCGGTGCTTGCGAAGCTTTCCATGCATTTTTTAAGCTCCACCGTCGCGGGGATCGATGGATATATTCCTCCGGCAGGCCAGCTAAACAAACTTCTACAGGCAAAGATTCGTTTCCGTGGCACGTTTACCGTCGCTTTTTGTACCTTGTTGTCTAGATACACCCTTGCATGTGCGATCTACTGCAGATGCTTCTTCGGGGCGCGACTACGTGCCCGCAGGGAATTCATTACAAAATTCGTACTACGGCTAGTACTAGTACATGTTTAGTCATTACCTGATCTTATTGGTCCTAATAAAGTACACCTATAGGAAATGATGATAACTTCAGACGTGATAAAATGGCATCGCCTTCGTCTCTCCACCACTTCTGATGATAGATGATCTTATTGTTCCCAAAGTACAGTAGTACACCTATAGGACATGCTATTGAGGTTTTTGTTGATATAAGATATACTCCTCGGTCATTATTGAATAAATAAATCAATTTCTAGAGTTATTTTAAGTTGGATTTTTTTTTTTTAAATTCGGTCAAAATTTAAAGAGAGACAAGATAGTATCATTTTAATGCACGATGACTATATTCTTCTTCTTTTTTGTGATGACGCTTGACGTATATTTTTTTATTAAGCAGAATAGAGTTTTGTTACCATAAGGGAAAACGTATTCGAACGATTACAGAACCCTTGGACCAAACCATATGCTAAACAGATTACTCCTACATGGCTAAGGATTTTGCGACAAATACAGAGACGACGCGAATCAACCAACTAATTAAAGCCAAGCGATGACTATATTCTTCATAGTACGTTTATTTGGTGCCACAAATATTTACGTTTTTCCTATACTTGATCATATATACGTAGATGAGGCGGGAACTCGAGTGGGGGAGTTTAAAAAACGCAGCTATTGCACTGCGCCAAAAATATTGTACTACAATTGATACCCAACTGTTGTCCATTAACATCTTCCAGGACATCGACGACGGAGCACAGCGATTTGCAGGGGAACGCGAATTTCCAGATGTCGCGTTGCTTATAAAACCGTCTCAGGCGTTACTAACGTGGAGCGTGTCAGTCTCTTCAGCGCGCGCTGCGGCAAGGCAATGCTCTGGGACCGTCGGTAGCTAGGGAAACGCCGGGGAAGACGACCGAGCATCATTCAGTCTCACAGTGGAGCTGATAAATGCCCCGGCCGGCGAGTCAGTCAGTCCTACACGGGCTCTGGCTGGAGTACGTACAGGAATAGGATCAGGGACGTTCAATTCAAATGCGCGCATGGTCATGCCATGCCACGCACGCCGGCCCGCGGCGCGATCCGTTTCGAAACCCAGCGCTGCGGAGGAAAAGGACATCCGCTGCGCCGCTCCTGAATCCCACGCAAAGAGGACCGCGCGCGGGCGCGGGCGCGGCAGTCACAGCACAGGTCGGTCACAGGGCCGCTGCAGGCAGGCATGCCGCGTGCACAGGCCATAAACGCCCGCCGCGCCCAGCGCCAGCCAGCGGCCGGCGCGCCCGCTGCCTGCCACCCTGGTGCTCTGGCTGCGTCGATGACCGTCCGCGGGCATAAGATCGCGTCGCGTGATCGATCGCGGCGTCGAGGCGGAGGCGCGCATGCGGGGTGCTCTGCTGCCTGCGAGGGCAGGCCGCTGCATGTTGAGCCTGAAAGCGCCGTGGCCAGGAGGCCCCGAATGGCAAAGCCTTACTGTATCCTGGCCGGCTGCTGCGGCGCCTGCGTGCCGCGCCTGTACGCGCTCCAGGCACGCCCACGCGCGAGGTTGGGACAGCCGTTTCGGCGCTTGAAACACGTTACCTCGAGAGGCTCCTTGCCGTTCCGATCCAGCAGGCGCGTCCACGGCTGTCCCGTGTGTCCTCATCATATGACGTTGGACAGGAGCTCGACTAATTGATATTTGGTGGGACAACGGAAATGCCTTTTCTGGATCGATCCACCAGTAAAACAGACTCTATGTTTCCTTGAATCCATTTTCATTTCAAGTTTCTCTACCCACCTTTACCTGCATACTATGATTCAGCGTGCAATGATGTTTCCGTGAATCCATTTTGTTGGAATCTTTACTTTCATCGTGCAATGATCTTACATAGGTACTGTGTATTAGAGTCCTTAACTTATTAATTGCTCTCACAAAGAAACTCGTTTAGGCACCACTATAATTTCGAGAAATAAAAAATCAAAGGTCTAAATCAATCAGATTTTGCCGTGACTAATTGAGTATATTCCAATTCACACCAAAAGATGTTTTCATAAAGATTCAACTATGGACATCTACTCAAATTAACTACCTTACTAAACAATTCGTGTTGAATTAATCACACTATTGATTTTAGTCAATGTCCTATCGAAATTTTAGCAACATATTAATCGAATTCGAGATGAACATATTACATTTAGATAATCATTATTTTTTATTATAACAGGATATTAATACAATGTAACTCTATCTTATCTGTCATCGAACTTTTCCTTCTGTTTAAACGAACTTCTTTTCATTTTGAACTTTGACATTTGGTCTTTTCATGTTCTAAGGGTGTTCCAATTGCCTTGACATAAAGAAAGCAAACCTTTAATAGTTGGTCCTCATGGTACACATCAAAACCCATTTTCACTTCTAAATAGTTCTTTATGTGCTTATTTGGATATTATCAAATTACAAATCGGATTACATCCAAACAAGATCTATGGAAATTTAAATTCTACTCTCTGCTTGCCACACCCAAATCACTTGCAAACAAAACTGCCACAACAGGCAATGAAGATGCAATTCAGGATAAATACCAGAAGCAAGGTGGTCGCTATCCAGATCTTTATGTTAGTGCTTTGGTTACACTTAAATCGACCCACGATCATAAAACAAACTATGTTTTCTTGAATCCATTTTTGATTTCTCGACCCCGCTTTACCTCCAAATGATTCGATTAATCCATGGACACTAAGTTGGAGTCTTTTGTTTCTGCATGTAATAATATTACCTACTCTATATTAGTGTCGTTAATAACTTAATTTCTCTGATATAGAAACTCCTTTAGGCACCGCTATGATTTTGAGAAATCAAAATCAATGGTTTATAATGATTTAATTTTACCGCAATTAGGGTCTTTCTTTGACACTTCCTAATTCATACCAAAAGGGATGTTTCCTTAAATTGTTTTAAATTTCAAATATGGACATTGAATCTACAACCGAATTCGAGGTGAACAATTTACTTTGATGTAACCATTAGGTGATCATAAATTGTAATATTATTGTTATAACTGGATATTAATACACTGTAACTCTCTTTTTGTGTGAACAAATACATTGTGACTCTATCTTATCTGTCACCAAAATACACATACTCCCTCCGGGATGGTATTAGAAGTCGTTTTGGACAAGGTTTGGGTCAAACATCGGGAATATAAATCATCAATAACTTTTAAGTTGTTGAGTTTGTAAATGTAAAAATTATATGAGTAGATTTGTCTTTAAAAATATTTTGATAAAAGTATACATATATCACATCTCAATAAATATTTTTGTAATAATAAGAGGTCAAAGTTGTGTTTTGGAGACCGTATCATTTGTCCCTAAACGACTTGAATACCATCCCTGAGGGAGTATTAATACCTCTACGCGCCATTCTTGTTTATGTCTTCACTTTATGTAGAAGGGTTAGTATAGCATTGGTGGTAGGGACTTTGAGATGTTCACATGTTGGTCTAAATCCGCACTTAACATCCAAGGCGAGACTAAACCCCACAATCTCACATCAACATACTCCGCGTCACCTTAGGCTAAATCCAAATTGGACTAGATGTCACAATCGATTTTAGATATGTTTTGATCTAGTTCTAAAATGTTGGATTTTGTAGCATTTCGAAGGTTTTGAGTTTATTTGATAAGTTCAGGGATTGTATTCTGGCTTTAGTACTTGACTGAACTGTATTATGAGGCGTCGACTACTACATCGGCCAAGGTCACTGCGAAAAAATACTTAGTATTGTTTTTTATTTAAAATTTTACCACAGTAATTTTGATGTCCTATAGTGAGTTTTAATATAATTCACCCCCCAAACAGAAAAATCAAAACACTGACTGTGGTGAACAGACAGTTGTTTGGGCTTGCACTCGGTCGACAGCACGTGATATGCACTGGGCACCGCTCGGGCCACATGGACCGGTGCACTGATCCAAGAAGGACTGCTGCTGCTGCTGCTGCATGCGTTCCGATTCGATCGCAAAACCGTCTTCTCATATCCCTGCTGCAACTTGACGCCACGTACGACAAGCGTAACACGAAATTTAAAATTTGCCGAGCAGCATCGTCCGTCAGGGTACCATTGACCGGCCAATAGGAATGGCTCGCGGCATGGCTTCCCAGGCCTATCTCTTCTTTCCCTGCCGATGGAAAAAGAAATCGGGTTTGGGAGATGCTTCCAAAACTGCGGCAGGAGGGCTTGTCCGCCGAGGGGAGGGACCTTTCCAGAAATGCACGAGGAAGGAGGAGACGGACGGACGGGGCACTGGTGTGGACTGTGGAAAGGAACACGAAGAAAACATCGATCCCGTTCCCGTCCGTGTACTGTACTGCTGCTACTCCAAAAGAAAGAGCGACCTCGCTGGCTTTTGGATGGATGGAGGGGTGAAAGAAATGGCGGACGGGTTCGAAAGGGGGCGCAAAAGATCCTGAAGAAACCGAGAAAACGAAGGGCTCGCTTCGCTCGCCGGTCGCCGCCGCTGAAGTGTCACGGGTGTGCCTTGAAAGCTGCATCTCCAAACTTCCAATCCCACTCTCCAAAACACCCAGACAGACAGAGCGACACATATTCCCTCCCACCACCCCCACCGCCCACACGCTCCCCCAAGGCAGCAGCACACCACCACCTTCACCTCCCGTCCTCCTCCGCATTCACCACCACCACCTCCCCCCCCAGTTAAAATAGCCGGTCGGTCACCCGCTCCGCTCGCCTCGTATCGTCCACCTCACCTCTCATCAGAGGGACGGGAAGATACTAACAAGTTAAAACCCCAAGAAACCTTCGTCGAGGCTTCGGCTCCTGTAGTAGGAGGGACTAGCTAAGCTAGATGGAGAGGTGTGGGAGCTGGGACTGCGACGCGGCGGCGCAGGCGGCCGCGCAGAAGGCGGTGCCGGCGCCGTTCCTCACCAAGACGTACCAGCTGGTGGACGACCCGGCCACGGACCACATCGTCTCCTGGGGCGACGACCGCGTCTCCACCTTCGTCGTCTGGCGCCCGCCCGAGTTCGCTCGCGACATCCTCCCCAACTTCTTCAAGCACAACAACTTCTCCTCTTTCGTCCGCCAGCTCAACACCTACGTGAGTTGCCTTGCTTCGCTTTCCTTTCCATTGAGCTAGCTAGCTACGAGGTGTTGGCTGGTTGTGGTTGACGGACGGACGGATGGTGACGGTGGCTGATGTTGCAATGCACAATGCAGGGCTTCCGGAAGGTGGTTCCGGAGCGGTGGGAGTTCGCCAACGAGTTCTTCCGCAAGGGGAGAAGCAGCTGCTCTGCGAGATCCACCGGCGCAAGACGTCGACGTCCACGGCGTCGCCGTCGCCTCCGCCCTTCTTCCCGCCGCCTCATCACTTCCCGCTCTTCCACCCGGGCGCGCCACACCACCACCACCACCAGTTCGACGACGGGGTCGTGGCCGCGCACCACGCAGGCGTTGGCCTCGCGTTCCCGCCGCACCCGCATTGGAGGGAGCCGCCGCACGCCGCCGCGCCGGTGGCCGCCACGCGGCTGCTAGCCCTGGGCGCTCCTCCGTCGCCGACGCCGTCTCCGCTGCCCGCCGCCGCCGATGCCGCTGCCGCTTCCGGCGGCGCGGGGCGCGGGCCACCGCGGCCGTGCTGATGGAGGAGAACGAGCGGCTGCGGCGCAGCAACACGGCGCTGCTGCAGGAGCTGGCGCACATGCGCAAGCTCTACAACGACATCATCTACTTCGTGCAGAACCACGTGCGCCCCGTGGCGCCTAGCCCGGCCGCGGCCGCGTTCCTGCAGGGGATAGGCCTGCAGGGCGCGCCGGCGCGCAAGAAGCAGCCCGCCTGGAACCCCGTGTCGGCGGCGGGGCTCAACCACTCCGGCGGGAGCACCACGTCCAGCAGCTCGCTCACCATAGCGGAGGAGCCCTCGCCGCCGCCGCAGCAGCAGGCAGACAAGAGCGGCGGCGGGGAGGCCGGAAGCAGCGGCACCGCGCGGTCTGCTACGATGCTATTCGGCGTGCACATCAGCGCCGCCCCCTAGCGGCGGCGCAAAGAGGCCGGCTTCCCCGGAGGAAGCTGACCAGCCGCCTACGTCGCCGCCTGCCAGGAAGCCGCGGCTGGCGCTGGAGGCGGGCGCCGACCTAAGCCTGACCGTCGCGGTGGCCTCCGCCGCCTCGTCCCCAGCTAGCACTAGCTAGTCAGCAGATGCGTTTGCATGGTGGTGCATGCAACGGCGTGACGGCCGATTTGTTGTTTCACTAGCTCTAGTTCGATCGACGTGTTCCGTTTCAACTGGTAGATGAGATCAGATCAGATGGGTTCTTTCGTTGATGTGTCTAGTGTATTTCGGTTAGGGTTCTTGCTAGACTTCCACTAATTGCACTGCCGACTGGTGCCGTTGATCCTTAAATCCAAGCCATGCAATGTTTTTGTACAGTCGTAGTCGTAGGTCGTAGCAGCAGCAGCAGCTCAGATAGTATAGCTAGCTACTATTCTGACGATACTGCGCCTAGCTATTCTGAATTCTGGCCAGGGCGATCGAGCAAGCAATCTTTTGGGCGACGAGTCCGGAAAGAGTGATCTCTTTCATTTAAACCGCTTTCGTTTCTCCTCCCTCGGTTGCCTTTTGCGTGCGCTCATGGGAGTCAAAGATGTGAAAGGCAGTTACAGCTGCGCCTGCCCAGGGCTTTGGACATTGCTCGCAATCGGAGCCGTAGCTCACATGCATGTCACAAAGTGACGGGTCGATCGGACTGCATGCGCGTAGTACAGTCTTGTTTCCGGGCTGCCGCGGGCGCAGCACAGTAGTACTACTACACGCAGCCATCAGCTAGTGGTAGCCCTATCTACAGTAGCTAGGGGTAGCTGCAGTAGACTGTCCGTGCGGGAGAACCGAGAGAAGGGCAGCGCGTCATGATTAGGCGACTGGCGCCAGATCTTCAGCGCCAAGGTCTAATCTGGAGCCGGAAGCGTAAAGACCGGGCAAGAGATCTCGGCTGGCATCGGCTTCGGCTTCATCTTCGACCTTCTTCTCTCCGGGTGGGTGGCGCCTGTGAATGAACGAGTGGGGGAGATGGGATGGGAGGCTTGAATGCAGCTGCTGCGTCATGTGGTGTGTGGGGGAGGGTGGTGGGCTGGCTCTGGCATTGGGCGCTGTTTCTTCTACTGGCTTCTGCCGCGGCGACTGCTGCCCGTGCATGGCAGGCAGCAGGCAGCAGCCAGCACGCGAGGCTCCCACGAGATGTTCTGAAAATCCAAATGCGACTGCTGACCACCTTCCGTTCCATCGGAACGTGATAGTTCTGCCAGATTCCCCGGGTCCGCAGCATGCAGGCCGAGCCCACATGTCTGTCAGTACTACTTCCAGCCCTTCTCTCCCACCAATCTCCCTGTTTTAATTTAATTTAACGCTACCGACTCATAGGAAAATCTGAAATCTAAAATGAACAATACATAATATTCTATCTAAATTCTTTCTACTTTTTCTTCAATGCCAAAGCCAAAGTACCTACTCAATACAATGACAAACCCCAAAACATTGAGTATGCTGCAAGATCCAATGCTTTGGAACAGTTGAAAACTCATCTAAGTCTTTAAACAGAAAATCTAAGTTGCATCCTTGGGAGCTCCATAGGAAGCAGATTCATCACCTTCAAAACTTGATTTCCTTTCTGCGAGCAACGTCAATGACATTTATTTCCTCTCCGTAGCTATTGTCCATGATATCGACGCTACAACGGTGATCTTAGCGTGTCAATAGTCGAAGATAATGCAGGAAGCACGACCCCTAGCGGAAATCATCCGATTTCACTGATAGGTTTATTTTCAACTAAAACCTAAGCAAAATTACAGAAAAACGATAGGTACCCTCTCTTCTTATGCATAGTGCAGGAAACAAGACCCCCACTAGAAATCATCTGATTACACCGATAGGTTTATTTTAACTAAAGCCTAAGCAATGTCACGAGAAGAATGATAAGTCCCCTCCTGTTCTTGTGCCCGCATGCGTAGGGAGGAAGACAGATTTTGTCTTATCGATATTGGTTCGTTCTAAATTTTAAAGAACAATACCGCTCTATATACGGTTCTTCGATATAACATTTTTTAACATGGGTCCAACTTAAATGGCTATTTTCTGCTATAGTATAAATTAGCAACCAAGGATAAAAAGTACAACAAGGACAAGAGATTTAAGTTAACATATGAGTAAAAAAATGTAGAAGTTAAGAAGTTCAAATACTAGAATCTATTACATAGATTCATGGTGTCATAGAAAATGGCCGATGAAATAGTTGCTTGTGTATAACTAGCTTTCAACTAAAATTCTAAGTTGTTATAGAATAAAAAGATATTTTTCAACACAAGCACAAATTAAACCTATATAAATCAAGAACCAAGGACCTTGAATCTTTTTAATAGAATAAAAAAAAAATGTAAAAAAAAAAAATAAAAAGGACAATAAGTTTTCAAAATTTAACTTAACATATGAATAAAAAAATGTAGCAATTAAGACGAGCAAATGCTAAAAATCTAATTTATAGATTCATGATTTCATCGAAGAGGCTGAAATAAGTGCAAATATAACTAGGTTTCAACAACATAGGTAACCTTGATGCCAACAAGTAGATCCTTTGCATTAATTATCTCAAGATGTTTTAGAAAAACATATGCTAGATTTAAAAAACATAAACATGCTAGGGGAAGACACTATTACGTGACATGTTGTAGCTCCAACAACATATTTTTTTAACGACGGACCAGAGTATGTGTCTATTTGTGTTGTTATGTTTACTTAAAAAGTGCGATCTATTGCCAAGAATATCTATTTCTGTTACAATACAAAAGGAGATTTAGCATGGATAAAATAAGTGCAACATACTCAAATTATTTCAACATTCCTAGAGTCAACAAATGTAGTTTGCCAATATATTTTTAACGATGGACTGAGTACGTGGCTATTTGCATTGTCATGTTTACTTAAAAAGTGCGTTTATTGCCAAGAATATTTATTTCTATTACAATACAAATGGAGATTTAGCATGGATACAATAAGTGCAAGAGATTCAAATCAGTTCAACATTCCTAGAGTCTACTAATGTAGTTTGCCAAAAATAATCATATGTTGTCCAAGTGCAAGGATTCCAAATATTGTGTACGTTCATATTTTTTTCGCTTGGCTCATATTCGAGATATCTATACCTATTAACAAAGACGGAAAAAGTTTGTGCTGAACTTTTTTTTCACACTTTTCCTTTGGCCCGTGCTTTTCCTCATCTTCGCGTCGATGTGGGTCACTTGTGTGTTAGAAGGTGTGGGGAAGATTATAAAAAGTAATACAAGGTTCTAGATATAAAGATGTAAGTGAGAAAGAAAATATGGAAGGATCTTGATTATTTTTTTAAAAAAATATTGGGGGTTCCTGATGCAAAATGTTTTAATTCACTATTTAGAAAAATAAAGTTCTTTCAAAATTCAATAAAAATCATAGAAAACCCATTAAAATGTTATACCGGTTTTGTTAGTTTCATAAATGAATTATCTATAGATGTTATGTTATGAATGTTGTTAGATTACGGTTTGCAATGGAAAGAAAGTTATACCAAGGTGCCACTTTTTTCTTTTGCCAACCATGTCATATATGTTCATGGCCAACAGCAAAGTCGCTCGTCGAGCACCCTACACCGCCCAGGAGCCTATCTTCATTGTGTCCACTAGAAGCAACTCGCGAAGGTTGTGGATGGACAAGCGCCGCAATTGCTTGCCTCTCTGAACGTTGATGTCGCAGGTCGCACAAGACGCCAACACAAGGCTGTTAAGACGCCATGTGTGTGCAAGGTTGTGGCGGTCGTGGTTCGGGAAGCTGGACGTGCGCCAACCCACATCGTTGATCGAGCCCCTCACCGTCACCCAAGAGGTTGTCTTGATATCAGCCTCATCCTTGTCCAGATATATGCTGGCCAAGGGAAGCGACCAAGGAGTCCGTACTGCACACAAGTCTCAACCCTACCCCCGTTCCTCGTCCATGGTTACCACTAGACAATTGAGCGTCAAACAACGATAGCAAAAATGTTTAAGGAGGAGCTGCAACACCACAACATAAGTAGGCCGAAGACGAGCAACTTTTGGATCTATCCCAACATTAGCAATACCTCCTTACCAGTGAAGCCAACCAGCTCTTTTTGACAAAAGTTGAAAGCCCGAAGGTTTTCAAGACCGAACTCAAGAACTGCCCGATGATGATAGCGATGATTGAGAAAAAAAAGACTTTACATGATTTATTTACAATATAATTACCACGTCCAATAAATTGTCATCAAAAATAAAATAAGGAACCTTCTTATGCTACATCAAATAAATCTAATCTAAAACGTATTATGTAATATTCAATCCAAATATACGGTTTATACTATGAAAAAAGCTGACCAAGAATTTAAGATAGTGCTACATCGTTGTAATTGCTCCTTATAATTTACACATTATATTGATTTCAAGCCGTATTAGAACATATAATGTGACCAGGATATATAGTTATATAAATCTCCAAAATGATATACATGTAACCATGAACAAGTTGTCCTACCTAGTGCAACGCGAAGGTATGTTTTTGCTAGTGAAACTTAGGCTATACTTGTCAATGTATTCTCCAAATATTTATAGAAAAATTAAATTGGCAACAAACACCTTGTTCATAGATCCCTATCTTAGGTCTGTTTGATTTACTTTCCAAAATTCGTCCTGCCAAAGATAGAGTCATGATTATAATAAAATTTGCCAACTCTTACATATAGCTAGCTCATCATATCTATGATTTTTTTCTGACTTTTGACTTACCAAATATTTATGATTGCAAATTTTAGTTATCCCAGCAGGCCTTGGTTTCGGTGTACAGTATGGTAGGTGCTGTACAGTATTGTACGCTTTGATGCCGTGCGCGCACCAGTTTGCTGTTCCATCCAACAAGGTCCCTGGCCGGAGACAGCAGTCCAAGACAAGATTATTTAATGCGTAAACAAAACCCCGATTTGGTCCCGCCCCACACCTTACCCCACCAGTCAGTCTGCCTGTCTCAGAAGAAGATGCTCTCTGGCGCACGGTGTGAGCTGGTCTGGTGGTGGGTCCGCCTCTTGTCAGCTCCCAGAGACCAGAAGCTGAAGAGGACGGAACAATCAACGGCCGCGATTCCAAGGCCGTTGCCATGAGACCCGAATCCACGAAAGAAAGAAGAACCGAAGCAAGGCTCTCTGCCCTGTGTGTGGCAACCACTACTGATACTGTACCACTGACTAGCCCAGTGCCCAATAATAAAGGCTTGAGAGCACGGCTACCAAGACAGTTCCGACCATGCAGATTTGACAGACAAATTTAGGCTTGTTTATGAAAAAAGTGATAAAAAATTGCTAAACTATCCGTCATATCGAATTTCTTAAAATAATTTTATTGTTTAGCTGAAAAGAACTAGACAAATCTTTTAAGTCTACCTAACTTATGGTGAGACAATAATTATCAAATACAAACAAAAGTGCTTTATAATAGCCGAATCTAAAATATTTTACAAACTAAACACCCCTCAGTTGTGCACAAAGAAAGGGGAGATTAACCATTATTTTTACCATTCTTAGGCCACTCTCAATGGTGAGTTTCATTTTGTTGTTTTTAAAACTACCTTGTCATATAAAATGAAATAAAACTTGGATGAAATCTCTACTCTTAATGGAGAGTTTCATCTTGTAGTTTCATAGGCATTTAATTTAATGACTCAGAGATAGTTGATATTCGTGCTAAAAGAGTTTCACCAAGATGAAACTTTTACTTTCTCTCTTCTCAGAGTTTCATGCAAAAAGTGGACTTTTAATGATGTGGCGCCCTATTTAATGTGCATGAAACGCCTATAAACCTTCCACTAAAACTAGCCTTATACATGAGCTTGTCGTAAACTCGCTACATTTTCTCTGGACTACCCACAGGGGGTATCAAATGGGCGTGACTAAATCGCGGACGACCGCGAGTAAAGCTAAGTCGCGATCGATCCTCGGTAAAAAGCAACTTTCCTATCTAGGAAAGTTTGTAGTCCCGCTTTTATCTTTATTTGGAAAGCCGAGAGCCGATCCGATCGTGGCGCAGCAACTTCCTTTACTTTACTTTTACTTTTTTTGCATGTGCCGATGTCACCGAAAAAACATAACATTTAAAAAAAATTTACTATAAGTCTTGAATGGTGTATCTGTTTTTAATTCCGTCAAGACGGGTCGTTAGAACACCCTGTGTTTACTTATCGCTTAAGTCATGGATTAGACAAAATTAAGTTTATTTTATGTTTTTGATCCTAAGTGTGTTGTTGGATGAGGGTTGGATAGTATAGGTTGGGAATCTGAAGTTTGAATCAAATTCAAATTTGAATTGAACTCCGAAAACCCTAAACTCCATTCTTTCTTTTTACCCCTTTTCTTTTATTCAAAATTTATAAAGAATTTGGGTATGGTTATTAAAGCAAATTTGTAGAGTTTTCAAAGTTGAACAAAGTTGGTATTTTGAGTTTTCAAAGTTTAGTTCAAAAAATTTAGAGTAATTTTGAAAATACCAAAACTAGGGTTTTGTCCCTTTTGATTTAAAAACCCTATTTCAGAATCTAAGCAAAATTTGCAAAAAATTTCAAAAGTTAGTTTGTAGATTTTGTTGAGATGAGCAAAAGTCATGTACAAAGTTTTTCAAGTTGTTACATGTTTTTAAAAGTAATTTTGAATTCAAATTTCAAAATTTTGAACTTTTCAAAAAGTCATATTTCTAGGCTGAATTTGAAAATCTTCCAATTGTGAAAATTGTAGATCTTGAAAAATTAGGCTAAGTCACTTTTTGAAGTTTTTCAAGTTCAGTTCAAATTTTGGGAGAATTTGGCAAATTTCAAAAAGTTAGGGTTTAGGGTGCTACAAAGAATAGGGAACTCACGCGGTGCACGCCATACCGGCCGGCCGGCCGAGAGCGCCGCCGCCGTGGCGTTCGCGTGCAAATATAACTATGACTTCGCCAAGGTCCCAGCCACCTAACCATCCCTCTCTTTTTTTTATAAGTCGCCGCTGTCGACGTTTCTTCTTTTTTTCCGAACCGCCGCCCGGAGTCGCCGCCGTAATCGAAATTGCCGCCGCCGAAAGCATCTATTCCCTAAACCAACTACGCCAACGCCTCCCCTAAGCCCTTCTTCCCCTAAGCCCCCTTCGACACCCAAAGCAACGCTTTTTGCAGCCGCTCGCCTTTCAAGGCGCGAGGTCGCCGTGAATCGCCGCCGGAGTCCGAGTCCGCCGTTGTAAACCTTGCTCAGGTGAGCTTTTTCGTTTTTTCCTCAATCGAGTGGCCGTGGTGATGTGGTCGTGATCGACCTCCCATTTTCCCACCGAAGCTGAAGCCGTTTAAAAAAGACCTTCCTCCGGTCCACACCGCATAGCTGCGAGATCGCGGTGAGCTCTAGCCCCTCGCCGTCCTTTTCCTTTCCAAACCGCATAAACATGCTAGGGCCACAAGAAGTGCCGACAGAGTATATATGGGCCGCCCAAGAAGAATAGTGATGGGCATCTTTAAAAATAATTCGCCCATGGTAAATGTAAAGAATCGGCTCTTGAATAGTTTGGGCCGCATTTTTGGCTGGTTTCGCCCGTGTGCCTTTTTTTCTTTTATTCAATGCTTTATTCGTTTTAATTATTTGAATAGTACATGTTTTTGTAAATTTCATATAAAATCAAGTTTAGCTTTAAACATTCTGAAAATTTTTGTAGAAGCTTCTTATGAGTATATGAATCCATGAAAAATTTGAAACTTTGATTTTGAGTAGTTCTTGCATGATTTAAAAATACAAATTTTAATTGAAAATGCATCTTCCATGATTTTTAGAAAATAAAATATTTATCCAAAAATAATGAAAATTTATTTGGTACTGTTTTTATGATGTTACCTACTTGTATAAAAAAGTTTGGAGTCATTTTGAAATGTTTAAATTATTTTCTATATTATGCTTTAATTTATTTATTAGAAAAAGCTAGTGTTAGTGTATAATTAGTTAGGTTTTGTGTGTGATTTGGGATTGCTTTGTGAGTCGTGGATCACACTACTTCAAATGGTCCTTGAGAACTTCTTAGGCAATGGTGATGATATCTTGTAGAGTAGTTCAACAAGTTGGTTTTGTTGGGTTGCAACTTTATCGTGAAGGAAAGTTGTACTCAAGTGTTTATTATTTCATGCATCATCACGCATCATATTTCATGTGGCATCATGTTGAGCATATGTTATTAATTTACGTGTAGTAAACGAGAGTGATGTGGTTTTCGCGAAGATCGAGCTTTGGGAGAAGGTGTATCCACCGAGAGGTGATGGTGTCAAGATTAACTTTGGTGATCCAAATTTTGGAATCTAACTTTTCCCTCGCAACACGCCTGTAGTTTCATTAAACCCTTCCTTGATGTTTTAAAAAGCTTTATATAACTTATGTCTATGCTATGTTGCATTAAGTAATTAGGAGTTGAGTGATAACCTAATTGCCATTACCATCCTTGTTATTTCAATACCATCCTTGATAACCCGTTTCATTCCGAAAATGCTTAGTGATGCTTAGCCCCGCTTAATTAGTTAAGCTTTTTCATCAAAATATTTTATTTGAGAAGATGGTACCTTTTGGAGAAGAAAGAGAAGTAGTGATGAATTTGAGATCGGACGGGAAGGTTGAAAGCCGGCGGGATACCTAGCCGTGTTTGTCCCGTGTTGGTCGCTTAAGGACCGGCCCGCTGTTTGGCTTGTTAAGTTCGGGACTTTTTGAACGCATGTTGCGCCTCGAGGCCGCTTTGGGTCAATGGCACGCCCGATGGCGGGTCACCCCAGTCGACGAAACTAATCGCCACATGCCCCGTAAGCCTCGATCTCGGGGGTGCCAAATCGGAACGGACAACCGCAAGACCGGGAGTGGAGAGATGGCGGAAGATGTACCCATCCTAAAAAGTCAAACCGTCATTAGGTTCTAGGGAGGTGGATAACCCATGTGAGGGTTGATATATGCAAGCTTAAAACATATGTCGAAGGATCTTGGTTCATGAATCGCCGCTTTCACGGATATGGAGACCCGTATTCATCGTAGTAAATGATGGATTATGTTTTAAGGAAAGAGAGTTGGAATAATAATTTATGGTTGCTCTAGAATAGGAAAACCTAGAGTATATGAGCTACTAATTATTGAAAGTAAGGATTTATTATTAGTAAGCTTTTTCTCGCAAAAAGAGTTCTTGACTCTTGCTTAAGCCTTACCTTGACTCCTAAGACCAAAATTCAAGTCTCCTCCCTGTTTTCTTTTAGTCGGGTAAGTCTTGTTGAGTACTCCCGCACTCGAACCCCCGCTGCGTGTACCGACTTCTTTGTTAACCAAGGTTATGTCGGCTGGGCTCACATGATTTTCTTCTAGTTTCCCTCATCTTCCGCAAATTAAGTTAAGTCTACTCAAAAGTAACTTGCTCATATTTTGTAAAATTATGTTATTATTCTTCCGTTTATATTTTTGTAACAAATGTTGTAATGTTGTAGCTACTCCTTTGTCGATCCCGGTATGAGTGGTGTAATCGGGGTTTCCGATGACAAGAAAGCTTTTAAGTTATTGGGTGCATCTACACAAATTTTCTTTGGGACAATGACCTGCCAACCCCTGTAATTAGGAGGTTCATTCATGTAATGGTATCGAGCTCATACTTAGGACCAGCTACAATATTACTTTTGAAAACTTCAAAATGATTTTGTAATCTAAAAGTTTTTGAAAGTAACAATTTAAAAATGATCTTCTTTCTTTTCTTATGCTTGCTGGAAGCTTTCATGAAGATTTTTCCGAGGAGTCAAGTAAAAGATTTCAAGAAGTTTTCATGTCATCTTTTGAAGAATAACCGGAGAGTCAACTTCTCCAACAATGCTCGCTATGTGCTTTTCGACATCCCACTTGGTGCAAAGAAGATAGTATGTAAAGTAAAGCCCTATAACCCACTAACATCTAACATGATGAAGGTAGAGTGCTAACGTTGTGAAAGACGATAGGCTTGAGCATGCATCATATCATTATAATATGAGACTTCCTCCTTTTCTTTCTGACAACTATTCTTCTTTATAGTTGTTTGTCCTAAATTTCGTCCTATACCAAGTTTTTGGTTGATGGACTTCCATTTGATAATTTTTTGCTTCATAAGTTCCAATCTTTGGGAGCTTGCACCTTGCCATGTCAACTCTATTTAAAAGCCTCGTACTACTCCTTGATTTCTCAACTCATACATGTGTCGTATTTTTGACTTCTTCCATTATGACACATGCTCTTCTTTTTCACTTTGACAAACAACATGTGTTGGTTGAGAGTTGCAATAATTGTGTCTTATGATAGAACCATGACTCAGGACCGAAATAGCGCCGAAACCAGGGTCTCCTATGGATTTGCAGCCATACGGAAATATCGCCGGGCGCCGCTCATGTCGGGGTCTATGGTCATGATTCACCATAATCCACAATTAATGAGCTTTCACCATCTTTGCAAACTCTTTTTGAAATTCATATCCGTATCCTCTTTCCTTATCAAGCAGTCACCTTTTGTTTCGATTGCAATCTTGATATCAACTCTCCCAAAATTTCTTACAAGTCAATATATATTTGACACATTTCTTTTTCCCACTACTTGTCCCACGGGATTTGTCACCTTGGAATTCCGTAAATTAGATTTCTTTTAAGGGGAAAGATCTTCACATCCCGGATTCATGATTATTTTGTTGCATCATTAGTAAGCATCATTGCATTGCATATGTTGTTTATAGCATTAAATGCATTTATGATGTTTCCCATGTTATCTAAAATGATGTCAATGTTGGTTGTTGTTTGTGTTTCAACTTTAAGCCTGTGTCTTTGGTTGAACCCTAGTTCAACTAGGATGTTATGCGTAAATCTTTGCCACGGCTTATGTTGTGCCGTGTGGAACCCGCCAAGTCTCTCGTTGGACCTCTTAGACGCGTTTCTTCAAGAGAGGAGCCCGATGCCATACAATTTCTCCTTGATCTTTAAAACTTTCTTGGCTTTGATCTTGAAATCACCTTCATATTGACTCCACACCTTGGAACTTCCTTTGGTTGCTATCTTTCCTTTGTAAATCTTTGGTCACCATTAATTTTTATCATATGAATTCTCTCCGTGGTTGTGGTTTTGTCCGTGGTATTATGATTAATTTCTAATCATGATCCATTACAAAACTACACTAAAGTATTCCCTTACCGTGATTTTTTTTTTCCTTGGCTCTTTATCTATATTCTATCCGAGGACTCGTATATCGGATCTGTTGTTTTGTGAGTTCCTTCCCGGAAGTTACAAGAAAAGATGACCCTTGAAGAGCAAGTCACCACATCAACATTAACGGACTACAAGAAGTGGTAGATAAGGGACTCTCGCTAAACGATCTCTCGAAGGTAACATTGGTTAGCCGTCAAGCAACTTATGTCATCTTTGTAGAATCAAAAGGACGTGAAGGATCGGAAAGTTGTCCTGCTTTCGGCGACGAATCTTGTGTTACGCTAATTACAATTCCTTGGGGATCTACCGAGCTATAATTATTTCAGGTACCGCTCATGACGGGATCAATTCTATTGCCGCCACGTGTCTTCTCGAACGCCGTGATGCATCCTCGCCCCTCGCACTTCGTTTCCGTGTTGCGCCTCACCGCGGCTCGCACTCGTTTCATCGGGTCATGTCTTCTTCGCACCACACTCTCTTTCTTCCTTTCTTTATGCGCCATGTTTAATTGCATATGGTCTCGGTCTACATCGTCTCCACGCCGCAGAAATCCTGTCACCCTATGCTTGAGCACGAACCATCACCGGTGGCCGCTCCACCCGTGAACTACTTTTGACTCTCTCTTCTCTCTCGATTCCTCTTCCTCGGTCGTGCAAAGATTCTATCTGCTCCTATAATATAAGACGCAACCCGGGTACCTTGCCTCGTCATTCCATCTCTCCAAAGCCCATTAATCTCTTTTAAGAATAAATCTCCTTCTCCAAGGTGAAGTCAGTAAGTTCAAGGAGAAACTAGCAGAAGAAGACGCGAAATCCATGCAAGATCAAGCTCTTATTCGCAGATTCAAAGCTGCCAAAAGGTTCCTGTGCATCTCGCTGAAGAAGAACTCCGCATCCTAGAAGGTCGAGTCTACATCCGCTAGATTATGGCCTTAGGTTTCATTCTCAGGTCTTCTTGACATGTTGTGCCTCCTTGATCCCATCTGTTTTTGGATCTTTTGGGGTCCTTTTGCACTTTGGTCGCTTATCTTCTTAATGTTTCTTCTTTGTCCTCGTCTATCTAAGTTTAAGTAAGGCTTTGCTATGTAATAGATGTGTCCCTAATCCCGTAAGTAATCTTTTGTACCCTCTTTGTATCTCCAATGGTTTTTTGTAATCGTCTATCGTGTGGACAAGTTCTATCATTCTTAGTGCAGTTTTAAAGTTATGGAAATCTCTCGCCGCTTTCTTGAAAGTTCCGCTCAAATCTCGGACGAGATTCTCGATAAGGGGGAAAGGTCAGAATAACACCCAGTGTTACTTATCGCTTAAGTCATGGATTAGACAAAATTAAGTTTATTTTATGTTTTTGATCCTAAGTGTGTTGTTGGATGAGGGTTGGATAGTATAGGTTGGGAATCTGAAGTTTGAATCAAATTCAAATTTGAATTGAACTCCGAAAACCCTAAACTCCATTCTTTTTCTTTTACCCCCTTTTCTTTTATTCAAAATTTATAAAGAATTTGGGTATGGTTATTAAAGCAAATTTGTAGAGTTTTCAAAGTTGAACAAAGTTGGTATTTTGAGTTTTCAAAGTTTAGTTCAAAAAATTTAGAGTAATTTTGAAAATACCAAAACTAGGGTTTTGTCCCTTTTTGATTTAAAAACCCTATTTCAGAATCTAAGCAAAATTTGCAAAAACTTTCAAAAGTTAGTTTGTAGATTTTGTTGAGATGAGCAAAAGTCATGTACAAAGTTTTTCAAGTTGTTACATGTTTTTAAAAGTAATTTTGAATTCAAATTTCAAAATTTTGAACTCGCATTTCAAAAAGTCATATTTCTAGGCTGAATTTGAAAATCTTCCAATTGTGAAAATTGTAGATCTTGAAAAATTAGGCTAAGTCACTTTTGAAGTTTTTCAAGTTCAGTTCAAATTTTGGGAGAATTTGGCAAATTTTAGCAAGTTAGGGTTTAGGGTGCTACGGAGAATAGGGGAATTCACTGATGGCCGTCCCCGCGCTTCAGCGTTGCGTTTGCGTGGTTCCATCCACAAGGTCCCTGGCCATCCCTCTCTTTCTTTATAAGTCGGTCCAGACAAGATTATTTAATGCGTAAACAAAACCCCGATTTGGTCCGCCGCCGAGCATCTATTCCCCCACCAACGTCAGTCTGCCTGTCTCAGAAGAAGATGCTCTCCTGGCGCACGGTGTGAGCTGGTCTGGTGGTTTCGGGTCCTCTTTCCTCTCGAAAGTGGCCGTCAGCTCCGTGATCGACCAGAAGCTGAAGAGGACGGAACAATCAACGGCCGCGATTCCAAGCCGTTGCCATGAGACCCGAATCCACGAAAAGAAAGAAGAACCGAAGCAAGGCTCTGCCCTGTGAAGAATAGTGGGGCAACCAAAAATAATTCGCCCATGGTAAACTGTAATCGGCCTCTTGAATAGTTTGGGCCGCACTTTGGGCTGGTTTCGCCCGTGTGCCTTTTTCTTTTATTCAATGCTTTATTCGAAATTATTTGAATAGTACTGTTTTTTTGTAAATTTCATATAAAATCAAGTTTAGCTTTAAACATTCAAAATTTTGTAGAAGCTTCTTATGAGTATATGAATCCATGAAAAATTTGAAACTTTGATTTTGAGTAGTTCTTGCATGATTTAAAAATACAAATTTTAATTGAAAAATGCATCTTCCATGATTTTTAGAAAATAAAATATTTATCCAAAAATAATGAAAATTTATTTGGTACTGTTTTATGATGTTACCTACTTGTATAAAAAGTTTGGAGTCATTTTGAAATGTTTAAATTATTTTCTATATTATGCTTTAATTTATTTATTAGAAAAAAGCTAGTGTTAGTGTATAATTAGTTAGGTTTTGTGTGTGATTTGGGATTGCTTTGTGAGTCGGGGATCACACTACTTCAAATGGTCCTTGAGAACTTCTTAGGCAATGGTGATGATATCTTGTAGAGTAGTTCAACAAGTTGGTTTTGTTGGGTTGCAACTTTATCGTGAAGGAAAGTTGTACTCAAGTGTTTATTATTTCATGCATCATCACGCATCATATTTCATGTGGCATCATGTTGAGCATATGTTATTAATTTACGTGTAGTAAACGAGAGTGATGTGGTTTGCGAAGATCGAGCTTTGGGAGAAGGTGTATCCACCAGGTGATGGTGTCAAGATTAACTTTGGTGATCCAAATTTTGGAATCTAACTTTTCCTCGCAACACGATGAAGCCCCTGGTTTCATTAAACCCTTCCTTGATGTTTTAAAAGTTTTATATAACTTATGTCTATGCTATGTTGCATTAAGTAATTAGGAGTTGAGTGATAACCTAATTGCTTTGCATTACCATCCTTGTTATTTCAATACCATCCTTGATAACTGTTTCATTCCGAAAATGCTTAGTGATGCTTAGCCCTCGCTTAATTAGTTAAGCTTTTTCATCAAAATGTTTTATTTGAGAAGATGGTACCTGTTTTTGGAGAAGAAAGAGAAGTAGTGATGAATTTGAGATCGGACGGGACGTAGGTTGAAAGCCTACGGGATACCTAGATGCTTGTCCCGTGTTGGTCGTTTAAGGACCGTCCCGTTGTTTGGCTTGTTAAGTTCGGGACTTTTGAACGCATGTTGCGCCCGAGGCCGTTTGGGTCAATGGCACGCCCGATGATGTGGCCCAGGTCGACGAAACTAATTAATGCCCCGGTAAGCCCGATCTCGGGGTGCCAAATCGAACGGACAACCGCCCGGGAGTGGAGAGATGGCGGGATTAGCATGTACCCATCCTAGGTCAAACCGTCATTAGGGACGGGGTAGGGAGGTGGAGTATCTGGCGATGGACCCAAATTCCGCTTTTGGGCGAACCGAGTGAGGGTTGATATATGCAAGCTTAAGTGCTACATATGTCGTGTGGTTAGAGATCCCCACCGGGTATAATCGGTTCATGAATCGCCGCTGCTTCACCTGATATGGAGACCGTTCTTCTCGCCCATTCATCGTAGTAAATGATGGATTATGTTTTAAGGAAAGAGAGTTGGAATAATAATTTATGGTTGCTCTAGAATAGGAAAACCTAGAGTATATGAGCTACTAATCTGAAATAAAAATATTGAAAGTAAGGATTTATTATTAGTAAGCTTTTCTCGCAAAAGAGTTCTTGACTCTTGCTTAAGCCTTACCTTGACTCCTAAGACCAAGATTCCCGAGTCTCCTCCCTCCCGCTTTAGTCGGGTAAGTCTTGTTGAGTACTCCCGCACTCGGGGTTTGTTAACCCCCAAGCGATACCGACTCGTCTTTGTTAACCAAGGTTATGTCGCGGGCTCGACATGATCCGGTTTCTTCTAGTTTCCCTCATCTTCCGCAAAATTAAGTTAAGTCTACTCAAAAGTAACTTGCTCATATTTTGTAAAATTATGTTATTATTCTTCCGCATTTTATATTTTTGTAACAAATGTTGTAATGTTGTAGCTAAGTGTCGATCCCGATGAGTGGTGTAATCGGGGTTTTGACACCCGACAGTTTCTTAAGTTATTGGGTGCATCTACACAAATCGCCGAGGTCTTTGGGACAATGACAAAAGTTGGGCCCTGTAATTAGGAGGTTACATTGATGCGTTCTACGCGATGGGGACGAACAAAACTAGATCCCACTCGACTATGTTTTGGAGATTTTATTTTTTTTATTTTTTTTCCTAATATCGGTTTATATATATTAACTTATGAAATATAACCTAAGTTGCACATAAAAGTTATATGTATAAGTTAGATGTTTTTAAGTTATAAATTATAAGTTATACATATAAGTTTGACAATATGTTGTAGTTTGGTCTTGTTGTTATGTTCTATAAATTATACACTATAAGTTATAATGTATATGCTAGACAATACATCTTCTAGTTTGGTCTTTCATTTATCAAATAACAATAAAAGTGCGAGATAAAAGGCAAAAGCATATAAGCAGATTGATAAATAAAAATTTAAAAATTTATCAAATATTTTCTATGGGAGACACAATATAGAGTTAAATCTCTCAAAAATGAAAAACGCGATATAGATTGACAAAGTGGCATATAAACAGATTGACAAATCTATCATGTACATATTGGCAAATATAAAAGTGCGAGATAAAAGGCAAAAGCATATAAGCAGATTGACAAATGAAAAATTTATCAAATATTTTCTATGGGAGACACAATCAGAGTTAAATCTCTCAAAAATGAAAAACTATACAAATTGACAAAGTGGCATATAAATAGATTGACAAATCATCATGTACTGCGATTGGCAAATATAAAAGTGCGATAAAAGGCAAAAGCATATAAGCAGATTGACAAATGAAAAAATTAAAAATTTATCAAATATTTTCTATGGGAGACACAATACGAGTTAAATCTCTCAAAAATTAAAAACTATACAGATTACATATTACCGTTTATTCATAGGTAACCTCTCTCAAAAATTACATCAAATCCATCGATTCAATACGATTCATAGAACAAAGAAGCTACTCTCCAATTCACACGATATTTTTTGAACTCCATCTATATTGTATTGTTATGTTCTATAAGTTATACAATATGAGTTAGATTCTCTTTAAGCTATAAACTATAAATTATACGTATAACTTTTACATGTAACACCTAACTTATATCGGTTACAAAAGTTATGTCTAACTTATGACTTATAGCTTTTACATGTAGAACATAACTTATACAAGTTACAAAAGTTACGTATAACTTATAACTTTTACATGTAGCACCTAACTTATACTTGGTTATAAAAGTTACGTATAACTTATAACTTTTACATGTAGCACTTTTACATGTAGCACCTAACTTATATTGGTTATAAAAGTTACGTATAACTTATAATTTATAACTTTTATACATGTAGCATCTAACTTATAATTTGGTTACAAAAGTTACGTATAACTTATAACTTTTACATGTAACACCTAACTTATACTTTGGTTACAAAAGTTACGTATAATTTATAATTTATAACTTTTACATGTAGCACCTAACTTATACTAGTTAGAAAAGTTACGTATAACTTATAACTTATAACTTTTACATGTAGCACCAAACTTTTACCGCATAGTTGATATCGAACCCGGCCATGCCACTTGTCCCTAAATTTATTATAAAAGTTGCTTTTATTTGATCTCCCCACCCATTACTATCCCTATATCCATTGTCCCCTGAATGATTTATGTCTCAAAAAAGGAAAAAAAATCACGAAAAAAACCATAACTTAAGGTAGAAAAAAGAGAATGAAAAGAAAAGTGAAAGGAAAGTTAATATACATAATTTGCTAGTAGAAAAAATCAAAAAAATAAAAATAAAATCTTGAAACATATTCGAAAGTGGGATCTAGTTTTATTCGTTTAGTCACGTAGAACACAATGGTGCGGACGAAATTAATAACGGATGCACCATTTAGGAATTATACCAATTTAAAAAAAATGTTTTATTTTTTTTTCGATACATCGTCGGCGACATCATCAAATGCGGTAAAAAAAAAGAGAAAAGAGAATGCAACAGAGAAAAGAGAATGCGGGAGGGAGAGTGCATGCGCGTGGTCGGATCGACCGCGAGTCGTCCGTAGAAAGGGAATTGGGGGTATCAAATACCGATGGACAATGTCCATTACGGTGTATCAAATTTGGTGTGTGCTAAACACTAAACTCGCCCTTCGCAACTAATCCCACTATCAGCTTCGCCTTGTACCCTTTCGCCATAGCCGGCCACCAGGCCTGCCGCGGTGCCGCCTGGTGGTGGAGTAGGACGACGACGCAGCAAGGGCAGGCATGGCAGGGTCAGTGATATTTGACCAGCCAAGCACTTGGCTCTTACCGGAAGCTGTGGAGAGGGCTACAGTACTTACTGCTGCAGTGCCGGTGAGTGCATCGTAGGCGCAGCGGCAGGGTACTGTAGCATCCCTGAGCAGCCCAAAAGATGGATGGATCCGATCAGGATCCCTGAACAAAGGGCCAGAGATCATAGATAAAAGCTGCTGCCGTATGCCAAGACCAGCCATGGCGTTTGATCTAGGGACTGGGCGGCTGGCGCAGCCGCGCAGGCTCGATCGAAGATAGAGGAGGAGGCCAGGCCTATCCGAGAGGACCAGGAGCGAAACCGAGAGGTTGGCTGCCGGCCAGCCGGTGCAGGGCACTTCATCGCGGCTTTTGCTGTTGTTAGTACGAGTCAAGTACACTGACTGACATTGTCAAAAAAAAAAGTACAATAACTGGCCTTCAAGTGGTCCGCCGAGATGCCGATTTGATCGCTCGATCGTACTACGTCGACCAATCCTCCGGCCGTGGTCACCGGTGCTACTGCTATCCCGACGGCCACGATCGATCGATCGCCGCCGTTTTTCTCACAAGGTCTCGTGCTCGGCGGGGTCCGGCCGGGTCTGTGTGGCTCTGCATGCAAGTGCAAAGCAAATCCCTTCACAGCACAGCGCCAGGTCCATCTGAAACGGAACCGACACCCACCAACGCAGATAGACTAGTCTAATGCATTATTACTGCTCCGATCGGTAGTTTAAAAAGAATCATTGTCAGTTCGATAAGCATGGATGCATGGAGCCACGGCCCACGGCCATGGACCCAGGCGAGTCCTGCAATTACCTCCATCCAACGGTGTACTGACGGACGCTGTTGAGAACGCAGGATCTCCCATACAGTCTCCGCTGTCTGTCGCAGATCCATCCACACACAGCTCTCTTCCTCTTCCTCCTCTGTCTCTTAAGACTGTTCAGCGAATCTCCAAACAGAGAACATGCATGGGCAGACCGGTCGGTGATTGCAATATTACCGGGCGTTTGCGTTTGCCCTGAAAAGAAGGGCTGGCTCTCCTCTCCCCTCGTGCTTGCCTTTGACATGTGAGGGAGGGAGGGTCTGCTATTAGCAGTAGACTAGTGCTATCTTTCGGCGAAATCCCATCGGCAGTGACCAAAAACCGCTTTGCATTGCGTGACTGCGACGGAGTGGTGGGCGTGTCAGTCCCTCCCTGGCAATGGCAAGGGCAGACCTAGCTCCATGCCTTTCGAGTCTTTTTGGGCAATCTTTCTTTCTTTCTCCTGGCCGCTTTTTTTCTTGTGTCTGCGGGTGAGAGGTGAGGATGAAGGAGAGTGAGAAAGGTCCAAAGACCAAATGTGCTCAACTTTTTGGGGACCGACGGGCGCTAAACACGTTCAAAGCCGAAAGCTACTGGTGGGCGTGTTTAGATCCCTCCCTATATTACTCCCGCAATGGCAAACATCCATGCCTTTCGAGTCTTTTGGGCAAAAAAATTCTTTGCTTCCCCTGGCCGCTTTTTTTCTTGTGTCTGCGGGTGAGAGGTGGAGGACGAAGGACATTCCATCGATCATCATCACAATTGTCCATGTCTCGCATTTGCAAGAGTTACCTCATCATGACCACATGGCTATCGATCCAATTGTGTAAAATACAAAAGCATAGTTCACCCTTCACTCTTCAATAGCATCATTGGCGAAAATCACTCTTCGGTGGTCTCCGAGGCCGCAAGTTAAACAACTCTTTTGGGGTGGTTGGGGGTTTCATTAGAATACTTCAAATGGTATCTAACCCCATAAGGAGGAAGAAATCCGGGAGCCGACAAGCATAAGGTCAACTAACGGAATGTCCCTAAAACAAATATGGGTACACATTAGGTCTCATGGTTGTGCATTTCCAAGTTCTGCCTATCAAGTTTTATAGTCATAGTTACCCCGTCCAAATTTTTGCGCTCCTTCGTTCAAAGCCGAAAGCTACTGGATCCAGAACCAGAAACCCTAAAGGTTGTAAAAATTTATGTTGTCTCTCAAGAAAAGTCTAATTATACAAAAAAGTTTAGTCCGTGATCCGTCCATTCGCTCGCATACATAGGCGTCGGATATTTTGATGCAAGTTTCTCTGCATGCAAGGCAGGATAATATTTACAATTGCACAAACAAACAAAACGTTGCTTCATCATCGGCTATGACAACAACTCAGAACCACAAATCATTCATCCATCGGGAGTAAAGGGATGGATGGTATGTTATACCCATTTACTGCGTCCGAGTTTCCAAAGCACTGCATGAATTTTTCACTTTTTTTAGCCATCTAAACGAGGCCTGGATCCAGAACCAGAAGGTTGCTATAAAAATGAAAAGTCAATCACAGCGCAGGGAAAAAGAAAGGGCCGGTCCGTGATCCGTCCATTCGCTCGCTCGGATATTGGGTTAGAGCCAAAATAACCCAATGTAATTGGATGCAAGGATAGAAACATGGCGAATTGCTCTTGGATGAATGCTCTAAAAGGGGTTAACAGGGAAAATAGAAGCGAGCTTCCGCCATCTCCACAGCATTGTAGCCACGTAAATTAGGGAGAGGATGAGGGGAGTCCACAACAACACTCGGGGTAGGAACACCCAATGGTGTGTCTATCCTAGCTACGAATGAGTGAAGAGAGGAAGAGAGAACGGAAGAAGGCGGTAACCCTCTGGCCAAAGGATCTATACGGCCAAACTCTGCATGCAAGGCAATGGCAGTGGATGATGCAGTGTGTATCAGTATGACTGCTTTTCTCTTGGTAAATGCGCCAACCGCAAGCGTCCACGGCCTTTACTCGTCACATATGAGGACAAGAATTTTGGTGAAAAAAAAAACATTATTACTCTGGTAATACTACCTCCTTTAAAACAAACAAAATTATAGTCATATTTAACTAGATAGATATTACCGATGTTATTATTTATGATAACAAATACTCGTAGTTATAACTAGAGTTATCATAAAATACATTCATATATCTTTATAACATTTCCTATAAAGTTAGTTAACCTTAAGTGAATTCGATTCAATTTGAATTTAGCATTATATATATGTTTTGAATGGAGGGAGTAGTGGGTCGCAAGATGGACTTGAATCTCACCGAGTACAAACAACCAGCGTGCTCGGTCGCAGTTACTCCTACTTCAACTGCAACCCCCTGCCTCCTGCAACAGATTGATATGATATGCATATGCATGGGCCCTGCCACCGCCAGCCCCAGCGGCCGGCGTCCGTCACTGTGGCAAAGCATCGGCCGGGCAGGGAATAGTAGGCGCACCATCACGCAGCAGTGGCCCTGCCTGCCTGCCTGCTGCCCAAGATGAAGATGCTGGCGGCATTGCTGTGCTGCCCCTGCTGCAAGCTGCAACAACTAGGCGATGATGATGATGAGCTCGCGTCTGCCGCCGGACCGGGCCGATGCCCGGCGCCTGCCTTCAATGGCGTAACGCCAGCCGGGCCGGGGCCGCGCCGCCGCTGGAAGTGCCCAACGCCGCCCGCCTTCCTGCTGCTGATCTGCTCGGAGGGAGTCCCGCTGCGGCGCTAGGTTCCGCGAGCGGCCCATAAACCTGCCTTGGCCCAACCTTCCGCTGCGGCGCTGCCATAAGCGACCAATCACTAAAGTTCTCCGAGCGGCCCAGCATGCGGCCTTGGCCCAACTATCCGAAAACTGTAAGAATCCAAACTGACCCCGTTTCCTAATGGATGCTTTCCTAATCCGAAACGAATACGGAGTACGGCCCACTATAAATGTCAGAGGCGTCCCCGTGTTCAACACCAAAACGAGGCACCTGCCTCTTCGTAGACAACAAAAATCTCCGACAAAAAAGAAAGCTTTCCTTGTGAACGTGTACGTCGGCCGTCGGGATGGAGGGAGACCACGAGAAGGAGGACGAGGAGTACCCGATGGGGTTCCGGTTCAAGCCCACGGACGAGGAGCTCGTCGAGTACTATCTCCTCCCCAGTCTGAGGCGGCAGCCGACCTTGCCCAACGAGTTCGTCACCAAGACCGACGTCTACAAGCTCCACCCGGACACGCTCACCAAAGGTAGGCTATTGGTAGCTGTCGACGTTGCCATTAATTTCTTTTTGATCGATTTTGCTGAACATGTTGTTTGTGTACCTGATCGACTGAACTCGTGGCATTGTTGTGGCCGGCCACGGCCATCGTATGCAGCGTTCAAGAGCGTGGACCAGGAGGAGTGGTACTTCCTGTCGCCGAGAAAACGCAAGTACGGCAACGGCGTGAGGCCGGCGCGCATGACCAAGGACGAGCGCGGCCGGTGGAAGGCGTCCACGGCCTCCAAGGAGGTGGAGCAGAAGGTGCTCTGCAACGGCATCACCTTCTGCAGGAGCGTGCTCAACTACTTCGAGGGCGTCCCCAAGAAGGAGGTGCGGACCAAGTGGATCATGCTCGAGCTCAAGGTCCCCAGCTTCGAGATCAAGATCGATAAGGCCAGCCCAAACATGACGGTGAATTTCTCCTTCTTTTCTTCATTTGATTAGTGGCATCAGTATAGTACTTCTGATCGCTAATTTGGTGACTGCCTCCCTGCAGTTGGACGAGTACGTCATGTGCAAGATCTACGTGTCCCCGCAGCACAAGAAGAGAGGTGACGCCGACGAGGAAGGAACCAGCTCCGCGTGTGAGGTCGACGACGGCGAAGAAGAAGCGTGCACCCCCACGCAGCACGGCCAAGCAGGCACGGCGGGCTCCATGCCTTCAGAGAAACAAACCGGCAAGCGGCCCATGCTCGAGAAGGTTCGTCCAGGGAGCCAAGGCCTTGCATCCACACAACAAGCGAGCTGTCCCACCGGCAACCCAACCGGCAATGCCCCCTGCTGGACGCAAGTGTATTCCAGTGCACCAGGTCAGCCATCGGGTGCACACAGTAGCAGCCAGGCACCACAGATGCCGCAGCGGCAGGTGGGCGCCCAGAGACTTGTGCAGCTCCCAACACAACAAGCATCCTCTGGCCAGACAATGGCGACGACGACGACGACGACGCGGCCTCCGGCCCTGGTGAACCTAGGCTACCCGGGCAACCCACCGCAGCGACTCCGAGGGTGGGCCTATTATCCGCATGTGTCCCTGCAGTGCCACTACGACCAGAACTACCAAGGCGTGAAACCGCCGGCGTCCAACGCGTCCTCATCGCAGACGCAGATGCTAGCGTCGTCGTCGTCGTTCCTGACGCCGCCGCCGGCGTCCAACGTGCCCTCATCGCAGACGCAGATGCTAGCGTCGTCGTCGTCGTTCCTGCCGCCGCCGCCGGCGTCCAACGTGTCCTCATCGCAGACGCAGATGCTGGCGTCATCGTCATCGTTCCTGCCGCCGCAGCCGTCGCCAACGCAACAGCCGTTCTGCAACGGCGACGCCAACCGTCGCGGCGCAGCCGCCGCCACCGCCCCTGGGGCCACGCCTTACGGCAGTTACCCTTACCAGAGCAGGCCGTTGACATTGGAGGCGGCTGGTCACGATGGAGCAGCAAACGGGAGCAATGGCCCTTGGCGCTTCAGCGCAAATATAAATGACGAGCAATTCTTTGTGGATTTGGCCATGACCACAAGTAACCCGTCCCTGATGACCGGAGCGCGTACGCAGACGGCACCGGCGCCGGCCCGCCTGGTGGAATCACAACCGCCGCCCGTGGACGATGGTGCTGTGAAAGTTGAAACCGACACGGGAGAAACAGTCTAGTTTGAACAAGAAAGAGCATGTGTAGTTCTGCATTATTTCTGTCATTTTTCTGAAATCTGTACTAATAACTAGTACTGACATATTCAGATTGCAAAACACACGTCTGCTACTCGATCAGAACATTTCACTGGTTTTATAAAAAGAGAGATTATAATGCGTTTTTCTGGTCTAGTGTCCAAATATCTTGGCTGGACTTTGGGCCCGATCACACCCAGTGGACCCGTTCGGTGAGCATTTGTGTCAATTTTTTTTTTTTTTTTTTTTGCCTAAGGTGGCTGTAAAATTTACAACTTTCTCTTTTGTTATCTCTCCTCCAACTCAACACAAAATTGACCGGGTCGTTGTGGGAGGAGTTGCTACTACTATATGTCCACACTGACTTAAATGTCTCATGAGTCACGACGAACCCAGTTCACGCATCACATTAATGATTTTTTCTCAGTCAGGAGCCTCTAACATTAATGATTGTTTCTCAGGAGCCTGACTCAAATGTCTCACGAGTTACGACGACGACGAACCTAGTTCATTAATGATTGTTTCTCAGGAGCTTCTCAGGAGCCTGTACTTCGAAGTGTTGTTCAAAGTAGAGGTAGAAGGGGGCATATGCCCCTCAAAAAGCTCTATCAACTTTTTAGTGGCTCGTTTGGAAGTGCGATCTTTTATAATGTTATACATAGAAATCTCTTATGATAAAAAATGCTTATAACTGGGGGCTCACTAAGAGTTCGTAAGTGAACTAAGTACGTACACGTTTTTTTACGACAATAGCAAGTATAGCAGAGCCGCTATAGCCTCAGGTATAGCAGAGTACACTGTCTCACGAGTCACAACGAACTCAGCTCACACATCGCATCAATGAATGGTTTCTCAGTCAGGAGTGAAATACTATTTCAAAGTGTTCAAAGCAAAGGTAGAAGGGGCATGTGCCCCTCAAAAAGCTCTATCCAAATGAGAATGAAGATCTATCGGCTACGTTTCGGCGACGGCGGGAGGTCCAACATAGACTCTTTCGGTTTATTAATTCTGCTGAGCTAGACTAGACATTAGCAAGGCCGTTAACTTCCGCCGCGGTGACGATCGAACCCGTTGACTTCCGCCGCACTGACGATCGAACCTGCTTTGATCATGAAAGTCAATGTAAAACAATAGTGACCTAGAGCAACAGCAGTACTACAGCCACACAACCAACTCTGTTTGACAAATTCCAATCAGGTCGCACCTGTGCTCCAACCGTATATCCCTTTCAGCTGGTCGCCGAGCAGCTCGACGCTCTCCATTGTTTAATCAATCCATCTCAATCGAGCACAAAGCCAACGCAAAAATCCGACTAGTGCGGCGCCACTAGATTCCAAACCGCGGCAACCGAGCTGTCTGAAGCCAACGGCTCGTCGGCCGCTGAACCAGATGCCGGTTTTGTTCATGCCAAGCCGCCAACCAGAGCTCGCGTAGCTGCAGCACATATCAGAGAGCCGAGGTCAACGCTCCCCTATCGCCTAGTACGCCACACGCCGTGCCGTGCACTCCTACGCTTCATGGGCGCATCGCATCCGCGCGTGCCCCGACGCCGTCGCCACACAAATGTCTCCGCTCCCGCCCGCTCTGCCGCGCTCGCTCGCGTTCCTGGGCTTGGTTCTGATCCTCTTGCCCGCCCGCGCCGCGGACGCAGGGCCGCTGGCGACGGAGCTCCTGCGGCCTCCCTTCGCCGCCTCTAGCATCCTGTACGTCGACACCGGCGGCGCGTTCCTAGAGTCGAAGAACGGCGCGTTCAGGGCCGCCGTGTTGAACCCCGGGCAGGGGCAGCAGCAGGACCGGTTCTACCTCGTCGTCCAGCACGCCCCGTCCGCCACGCTGGTCTGGTCGGGAAACCGTGGCGCGCCGACGACGTCGTCGGGATCGGTGAATCTCACTTCGCAGGGGCTCACGGTGTCGAGCCCCTGATGGAACCGTGCTGTGGTCGACGCCGTCGCAGCTGCCCTCGCCCGTCGTGGCGCTGCGGCTGCAGGACAGCGGGAACCTGCAGCTGCTGGACGCCAGGAACGCGACGCTGTGGCAGTCGTTCGATAACGCCACCGACACGCTGCTCCCGGGCCAGCTGCTGCGCGCCGGCGCGTACCTGTCGGCGGCGACGAGCGCCACCGACCTCGCGGAGGGGAACTACCGGCTCGCCGTGACGACAGCGGATTTGGTGTTGACGTGGCAGGCGTCCACGTACTGGCGGCTGTCGAACGATATCCGCTCCTACAAGGATCGCAACGTCGCCGTGGCATCCGTGACGGTGAACGCGTCGGGCTTGTTCGCCGTCGCTGCCGACGGCGGCCTCGTGTTCCGCGTCGACCTCGGGGCGGCGTCGTTCCCCGTGCTCAAGCTGGGATACAACGGCCAGCTGCGCATCACGAGCTATCCGCTGGTGAACTCCTCAGCGTCGCTTGGAAGCGACTTCGTGGCGCCGGGCAACGACTGCGACCTCCCGCTTCACTGCCCGCCCCTCGGGCTCTGCACCCCGGCGACGGCGGGCAACAGCTCGACCTGCACCTGCCCGCCGCTCTTCGCCGCCTCAGCGACGACGCCCGGCGCGTGCACTCCGGGGACGGCTCGGCGCTCGCGTCGCCGGCCTTGTGCTTGAGCAGCAACAGCACCGTCTCCCCGTCCTACCTCGCCCTCAAGTCGCACGCGGCCTACTTCGCCACGAAGTTTGATCCGCCGATCAAGACCGGTGTCAGCCACAACGAGTGCCGCGGCCTCTGCTCCACGAGCTGCGGCTGCCTCGCCTACTTCTACGACAACTCCTCCCTAAGCTGCTACCTGATCCAAGAAGAACAGCTCGGCTCGCTGTATTTTAGCTCCTCTGCTTCAGCCTTGGGATACATCAAGACGATCCCATCGGTGAACAATGCTACAAGAAGCAACTCAAGCTCGTCGTCACCGAACCGTGTCGTCCCGATCGTCCTGCCGTCTATCGCAGCGTTCCTACTCATCGCCGTGATCATATGTTTCGCGTGCTGGAGGAGGATGAGGAAGAACGGCAAGAAAAAGAAGGGCAAGAGCACCGGCGTCAAGCAGGTGTATATGGGCCGTCAAAAGGACACCGGTAACGCGGACGACGACGAGGAAGACGACAACGTCCACGTACCGGGCATGCCGACGCGGTTTACCTACATGGAGATTGAGGCGATGACCGGCAACTTCGGCACGAAAATCGGCTCCGGCGGGTTCGGCTCTGTGTACAAAGGGGAACTCCCAGGCGCCGAGGGGCTCGTCGCGGTGAAGAAGCTGGAGGCCGTCGGCGTGCAGGCCAAGCGGGAGTTCAGCACTGAGATCACCGTCATCGCCAGCATCCGGCATGTCAACCTCGTGCGCCTCCGCGGCTTCTGCGCGGAGGGCTCGCGCCGGCTGCTCGTCTACGAGTACATGAACCGCGGCTCGCTCGACCGGTCGCTGTTCGGCCGCACGGGGCCAGTTCTGGAATGGGGGAGCGCATGGAGGTGGCGCTCGGCGCGGCTCGCGGCCTCGCGTACCTGCACACCGGGTGCGACCAGAGGATCGTGCACTGCGACGTGAAGCCGGAGAACATCCTGCTGGCCGACGGCGGGCAGGTTAAGATCGCCGATTTCGGGCTCGCCAAGCTGATGTCGCCGGAGCAGTCGGCGCTGTTCACGACCATGCGTGGCACCCGCGGGTACCTGGCGCCGGAGTGGCTCAGCAACGCCGCCATCTCGGACCGCGCTGACGTGTACAGTTTCGGCATGGTGCTGCTGGAGCTGATCCACGGGAGGAAGAACAGGGGTGAGCAGACCAACGACAACGTCCCCGTCCCCGTCGCCGCCGTCGCCGGCAGCAGCGTGCAGTCGGACTGGCCGTCCGGGTGGAGCAGCGCGACGGCGGTGTCTTCGCCGAGCGGCGCCAGCGGCAGTGGCGATGAGTACTTCCCGATGGTGGCCATGGAGCTCCACGAGCAGGGAAGGCACCTGGACCTGGTGGACCCGAGGCTGGAGGGCCGCGTGGACGAGGCCGAGGCGGCGCGTGCCGTGCGCATCGCCCTGTGCTGCCTGCACGAGGATCCCCGCCCAGCGGCCGAGCATGGCCGCCGTGGTGCGGATGCTGGAAGGCACCGTGGCACCTCCGGAGCCGCGCGTGGAAGCGCTCGGGTTCCTCCGCCTGTACGGGAGGAGCCACGCCGTGCCGAACACCTCCCTGACCGCCATGGCTGGCACGCCGAGCTGGTCGGCCACGCCATCATCGACGGCCGCCATCTCGCAGGTGACCGATACGTCGCAGAGCGTGTCAGCGCCTAGATAGCAACAAGATTCATCTCCTGTGACGTGGCAACTGGTTTAGATCAAACGCTGCATACGCCACGGCGCCTACGTAGCTTTGGCGTTGCAGTGCTTGGTCAAGGAAATGACGTGTATAGCATTTTTTTTTTTTTTTTTTTTTGGAGGAGAGAGCACGACAGCGACAGCCGACCGGTACAACAGCATAGAGGACTGGTCGTAAATTACAATAAACTATTTGCAGTGGGTTTAAACTAAGATAAGGTATGCTCTTGGTGGCTTGCCGTGCCGATTTCTGATTATTGTATACGTATGGCCTGCTTATAATGCATTTGCTTGGTTGTTTGGCGGGACAAAGAAGGTCGGTCGATTGTATAGTGATATATAACTAAGTGGAAGGCGTCGATGATGTGGGTAGCTAGTCTTTGTTTTCTTTAATATAATATAATGTTTGGATTTTCCTAACTTGAAACCAAACAACATTGAATGAATATATTAAAGTACAAGAGTTTTTTTTATAAGATTTTAGCAACTTCATAATTTCTGTTCTATCAAATACGGCAAAGAAAAAATACACCCAAACAAATGTCAATACCCCCATATGCTCAACGTGCAATTGTAGTAGTTTTCTGTATTTTTTTCAATCATTAGGATTTAAGATGTTACAACATTTGACTGTGACATTTCTCATGTGTTTTTTTTTGAAAATCTTTAAAAATCCAAACACCATAACAATATCCAAACATCATAGCTCCATGAGTGAAGTTGCCACTCCTGTGTCCAAGAATCCAAACATCATAGCAATATCTGACGAAAGTCTTCTCCGCATAAAACTCAAAAAACAAGTCTTCTCCGCAAGAGATTCACTTCTTCCTCGACGAGGTTGAACTGGATCCACAAAGTATGTTGGGTTTAGTCCCACATCTTGATGGAGGGGGAGCAAAACATATAGGATATGGGGCTCTTCACATAAGGCCTTTTGATTGAGTTAGACTTTATATGTACCCCTAGGTCCGTTTGCATACAACAAGCCGGGCCGTTTTTTCGCCGACTTATAACAAGTGGTATCAAAGCCATGTTGGCAAAAACCTGTGAAAACATCTCCGGTCACATGTTAACGGGGAGCCCGCTCAAAGGGTCACGAAAAGCCTATGAGAATTAAAACTCGGGGCTAAAAATCTTACAGATCACATGGGTTGTCAAATTGGGTCCGATGTGTGGCCGGACTTTGGCAGATTGACGTTTATCGGATGGGGCCCTCACCTAAGGACTTTTTGGGTTGAGTTAGCTTTATATGCTACTAGGCTCGCAGATACAACGAGCTGGGGCGTTTTCGGCCATGCCATAACAAGTTCAGCTATAAAACATCTTTAACATGTTGAAGCCCGGGTTCGTACCTAAAAGTTGTTTGGAGAATTAATATTTTCTCAGATCACATTTGTCATTCATGGAAGAGTTAGGTCCGATTGGTTTAGTCCCACAATTTCTACTCATGCTCATTAAAGGGGAACTGTCCATGCTACAGACTCCTTTTGTTTCTACAACAAGCTGGGCCGCTTTCTTTAAACACAGCTTTTGACAAGAGTCCTGTTCTCTTCACATACAGCCTAGAGAAGCGACTAGTACACACCAAGTACTCGATGCTTTGTCTCTGTAAATGTTTCCGTAATAGAACTTCTGATCTTTAACTGCTCATAGTCACTTCTTCCTTACTGTTTGAGTGTAATAGACTAGTAGTCAACTTTTTTGTCTAACACATGCCTGAAACTTATTCTCAAGTTAGTTGTTCTTCTGCAGATAGGTCCTTATTGTTGTTATGAGGAAGCTTATCTTGATATAAGTATATTTCAAAATGCCTATTGGAAATCGTTATTTTGATCTGACTATATTCACAGAGACAAAGCATTGAGTACTTGGTGTGTATGCAATACGAATACATTTACATTAGAGCACACAACTTAGTGCAATCAAATGAACATAGGAGAGCCAACTCAGGACAAACCCAAATAAATTGCATCTAACTTTATGTCTAGTAACTTCTAGCCTTCTGCCAGTCGTATTTCTGTACTCATAACATTACAGCAATAAATTATTTTATTCAAGAAAATCACCAGCTTGAAACAATCCTTTACGGTGGGGGTGGGGGCGACGGGCTGTTATACGCTATGGACGGAAGAAGTATATTCTCTGAAAAACTTTAGAATTTCAGGCTGAGGCTTTTAGCTCTCCCAGTCCTTCCACTGCGACAGTAGTAGGAGTAGGCGCTCCACCAGTCGTTGGCCTGCAAAAATTACCAGTTGTTTTAGCCGTTTTAACTCTTAGCAAGACAGATTAGTCTATAAAATCACGGTGAAACACACGATAACAGATATATACACTTACAGTCCAATCATGACTTTGAAGGAATCATAGATCACCCACTGAGCGCCAGTCAGGGTACCAACCATCAGAATGCGAAGAGGAAGGCCACGAGTGAAAAGGCCCAACAGGCCAAGGTTCTTGACAGCCTGATGCAGAAATAGTTGTACTGATTATACTGATTGCATTATAGGCAAAAGAGCAACTAAGGTCAGAAGAAGGTGCTGGAGTTCATCTGTGTTCTGCAAAGTGCAATGTGGACTTACATCTCCAACAGTGGCTCCCTTGGAGTTGTTGAGGAACGAAACCAAGTTGTCTGCAGGGTGCGAAACGGCAGCGCAGAAGACTCCGGCGACGTAGCCGCTCCCGAAGCTTACTCCGAGCTGGAGAGGTTTGCTACACTGATCCTTTGGCGTTGGGATGAGGTGCTTGTAGGTCATCTCCACGATGTTCTCGTATGTCGCGAACTTCATCATGGTGTCTGCGAAGCACAGAGGTCGGCGAAGTTCAGCTTGGAAAGCTCACTCATGTGCAAAATACAGGATGATATGTATGGCGTCTCTGAAGAAAAGGAGAAAGGCATAGGCATGCTTACAAGGAATCTGTCGTCCCCAAAGAGGAACCAGTCCTCTGAATAGCCTGCAGCAGTTCACAAACATCACCGTTCAGCTTATTTGGACCCATTTTTTTTCATCAAAATGCATAAAACAGATAGTTGAGCTGATGCCTAGTGCACGTTGTACGTACCCTGCGTAGCCCTCGGCCCTGACGATCTTGGGGAAGCCATCGCTGAGCCCCCTGGCGAAGCCGGGCTGCGTCTGCACCCTGACCTTGACGGCCTCCATGGGGCAGAGCGCGACGTCGGCGAAGACCTCGGCGGTGGCGGAGCCCGCGAGGTAGATGAGGGTCTTGTACTTGGCGGCGTACTCGGGGCCGGCCATGTCGGCGTACTTCTTCTTGAAGAACTCGTAGAGGCCGTACTTGAACGCGCCCTGCGCGCTGTAGCCCACGAACGTCGGCGCCCACCCCCTGTAGAAGCCCCGCAGGCCCTGCTCCCGCATCACCACGCCGAACGCCGACGAGGTGCTCTTGTACTTGGCAGGGTCGATCTGCATCCGAGTGATATTGCATTTGTTCATCATGTTAGAAATCAGAATAACATTCTTGTTATTAGAACTTAGTAGAATAGAACACTGATGATTGATGATCCCAGTCGAGGGAACCAAAATTCGGACACCGCTTATGTTGGGCATGTTCAATTCAGGTGCCTAGTGCAGCTGGGCCCAGAAGCGGCCCATTGAACTTTTTTTTTGGGAAAATATGTGCCAAGTTTCAACTACTAGCATGTGCGTATTGGCATCATTGATGACGTCTGGGCCCAACGACAAGTCTCAAGGTGATTTGAGTCATTTGACGCAGGCAGTTGAGGTATCAAAAGGAAACACAATTTTAGACGTTGCCATGGTCTTCTAAACACAATTTTCGAGGCAACCTTGTCACTAACTAATTTACAATTGGTGGAGACGTGGAGCAAGCATAAAACCCCGGCACGGAATTTGGCCGTAATCGGACGGTCAAAAAAGCGACAGTTTTTTTCCCCGTGAACGAAACGAACTCAAAAACGCACGCAGCTACGCACCTGGATGTTGCACTTGATGACGTCGAGCGGCGTCACGGCGGCGTGCGTGAACCCGCAGGCCGCGGCCCCGCCGATGGCGCCCGCCGCGTAGTAGGCGCCCGAGAACATCTCGATCTTGCCGAACGGCTCGCTCGGCGCCGCCGCCACCACCACCGGAGGCGCATCCCTGCCGCCGACGCTCGCGCCGGCCGGCGACGACGACGCGTAGAGGAAGCTGGGGAGCAGCGGCTGGCGCGGCGCCATCGTCGTACGTCCCGGACGGCACGCTGGCGAGGATGTCAAACGTAGCGAGAACTCGCCAAGGTTGGAGGAGCGTGCGCGCAGGGGGTTGATGGGCGGCGATTTTCGCTGACCTGAACGCGTGTGGCTTCCCCGGTCGGTTGGAGCGCGCGGGCGTCGTTTTATACGAGAAGTGTAGCGTGCTCGCGCCGGCCGGCGTGCGTGACCGACGGGGGTCTTGGGGTTTGACCCGCACGACGGCTGGTGGGAAAGCAAGGCGGCCGGTGAACGATGGGTGTGGTCTGTGGAGTTGTTGCGGCATCGGCTCGGCTCTTTCCTGGAAGGCTGGAACTGGGTCACGGTTGCATTGTACATGTTCGATTTGTACAACTACAAACTCTCTAGATCTTCCTCTCTTTGATTGGCACGGAATAATTAATAAACGCTCTAGAATTAATCTGGCGAAGCTAAGCCGCCATGTTTGATATGTTGTGTCTGACTACTTACTTCGAAGCTGCACGTCTGAATCTTTGGATTCAGGCCGGCGAGCGTCGCTCTCGCTCGTAGAACGAACTGAGGTAGTTCCTAACATCATCAGGTATATAAAGTTGTGTTTGTTGGCAAATAACCCAAGGATTCTTTTGTGCATATAAATAAATAAAGGGGGAACTGATGGTGACGACCACGCAGCCTGAAGACTATCAGAAAGCTTGCTCAACAACATGGATGGGGCTCTGAATTGCAGGATGATATTGTCATTTTGGCTGTCCTTGTTAGTTTATATGTGAACTATGCTAGACTCAAACTTAGCTCTTTGCCCTGAGTTGGATTCTTGTATGCTGCAGTACTTTAATTCTGCCGGTCCTTGATGCAGGTCCAGTCCCAATTAGAGTCAGTAACTCTGTTTGGGAGTCTTTTGATGTCTCTGTGTTCTTTCTTATCTGTAAAAACTCTAAAAACACCTGTATTTCCGTTTCTTGGAATGGAAATGGGGCATGCCTCTTTTGGAAAAAAAGGATTATGTCAGTCCGAAATACTCCATTGGCGACGTGAGGCCAAGGCCATCAGCCCTGTCCTATTTTGAAGGCGGCCCTCCCGTAAGTGCACAGCTAGCCTATGGCCGGATTTGCACCAATGATGCCCGCTATTTGTGTCCACAACGACGGCGTGACGCCGCAGGCTACAATCCGCAGCAGCGATGGCGCGGAGAAGGAGCGACGTCGCGTTGCCCATCCTTTTTGTGATCTTCGCGTTCTGCGCGCGATATGCATCAGCAGTGGGCAGTAAGTCCCATAACTTAAAGTTCTTCGAGAATTTCGCATGGGAAACCTAGCTTCTTCTGAAATTACTTTTGTACTCAAAGTTCTCCATTAAATCATCCACAAAACAATCTCTGTCTATCCCTTTTTGCCTCCATTATAAGATGGTAGAAGATGACCATGCTATCGATTTCTTGCAGGCACGCCTCATTCAGCCTTCAGCTACAAGGAGGGTGATCCGACAGGGCCTCAAAGATGGGCAGTATTGCAGAAGGACTGGGCTATTTGTGACAAGGGCACCAAGCAGTCCCCGATCGACGTCACAAAGGTGGAGGTCTCCAAAGATTTAGGTCCACTGAAGACGACCTACCATCCTGGCGCCGCCGTCGTGCAGAACCGAGGCCACGATTTCATGGTCAGATCAGATAAGCGCCGTTTTTGTTTTTTTTTTCAATTTTTCTTCAAAATAAAATTACGCGTGAACCTGTTGTGTAAATTTGTACGTCCAATCCTTGCTTGGTCTAGCTCGAATGGACAGGAGGGAACGGCGACCTGACAATCCAAGCGAAGAAGTACAAGCTCCTGCAGGTGCACTGGCATGCTCCCTCAGAGCACACTGTCAATGGCACCCGGTGAGCACGCATGAGAACCCACACACACCAAACAAGCTAAGTGTCAATTCAGTCTTCTTACCTGTGCTGTTTTGCTGCGTGTTGGGGTTGGGTGATGAAGCTTTGACGCAGAGATGCACATGGTGCACGAGGACTCCACCAAGTCGAAAGCCGTCATCGCGGTGCTCTTCAGCGCCAAGGCAGGCAAGCCCAGCAAGCTGCTCGCCGATGTACGTAGTAGTACGTGCCTCATATGATCCATGATATACTATCTCCATGTACGTAGTATTTACGCAAAGGAATTATGATGATTTCGCTGCTACTAATACGCAGCTTAAGCCGTACTTCGAGAGGCTTGCTGGTAAACAGAATGGTACAGAAAAAGTGAAGGGCCCCGTTGATCCGTCAGCTTGGATAGACAAAGCCTCTGGCTACTACAGATACGATGGCTCGCTTACGACGCCACCTTGCACCGAAGGAGTGAGTTGGACTATCATGAGCAAGGTATGTTGTATGCACACAAACTAACGATGCATGCATGTGTTCTCTCGTTTGCTAAATGTAAAATAAATTAGCATGGTAACCTGACAGCTTCTATCACGAATCTATATTTGGGTAACTCGAAACCATATCGAAATTAAATGCATTTATATATACCCAATTATTATTACTATAGACACATGTAAAAGTTTCCTCTACTCATATAAGGAGACATTCATATGAGGAAAGAAAAATTCATTTTTTTTTTTTGGAAAAGGAAAGCTTTATTGATCTTAGACAATTACATCAAGGTGATACAATCATACTAAGATGCAACCCAGCCTCTCCATAACTAGGATGCACATAGCCAAAGAAGAAAGAAACAGATAAAAGAACAACATGTGTCATCACCTCCAAGAACGACAAGACCTAAAATTCTTGTCGCACCAAACTACAAACATGTGCCTTCACCTTCAGCTCCATCACTAACCATAGCAACACTTCAACTACGAATTAGGCTCCCAAAGACAACGCCTCCAACGAGGAAACGACACATGTACGTACCCGACTTTGCAGTGACCCAACCAATAAAGGCCAGATCAAAGGTTTTCACGTGAGGGAGTGATTCATCTTAATCCAAACAATGCCTTCAGCAAGGCCATGCTAGGTACAACCAAATATGGTCAGACCTAGAAATTTCTTCCCGGAACCAATGAATTAGTACCTAGTACCACAAAATCGAAGTCATTCAGCGTTGCTTCCCCCTTCTTACTAAGTCAATGCTTCTATATAGGCCGGACTTGACCCCACTTCGATCGGCCCGAAAACTCCAATACTAGTAAACCGTCCCGAACCTCATCTCCGTAGATACCATGCCGCAAAGTAACCAATAGGTACACGTGCATAATCCACCGAAACAATGTGTAGATGGAATCCATCTTCGAGTAAGAGAATCCTCGCATTTAAGCCAAGGTGACTCGAGTCTCAGAGCCATATGAAAACACAAACGAAAATTGAAGATGTTGTCACCGGTAGTTCGCGAAACCTCCCGCCTTCCCAATTTGGCGGATCGTCGCCTCCTTGCCGCAGCAGGGCCAGTCGCCATTGTCGCCGACAAGAGCCTACGAGATCCGTCCATTGGGCAATGGATCCAGCGGCCGGCCATCGATCGGCAAGACAAAGCCGCCAAGATGGCACCACGGGCTCATGGAGTCCGGTGCGGCGACCTCCGCCGCTCAAAGACTTTGTTGAAGAGGGTGGAGGGGGGAGGATCGATGATGTAATGCGACGGAGCCTCCTACAACGCCTGCGTTGAGCCGCGTCGCCGCCCCGGTCGCCAAGCGCGCATCCCGCACGAAGGGGCTCAAGACCTTGCAGGGAGAAGGGCCTCGCTGACGCCGTCATAGGGAGCCGCGGCGAGCCTCTCGGCCACTCCCTCTAGCATCGGGCGAAGGGAAGGGAGGGGGTGGAGTTGCGGCCGCGCTAGGTTTTCGCCGCCGCGAGCCGCTGTGGCGCCCAGCGACCGCGGGGCTCCCCTCTTGGTTCTAGAAACCGATAGATTTTGTTGTCATCATCGCGTCGCACTGGACACACACACAATTGAGCTACCCGATACAAATTGAATGGTTTGCATTTATATGAGGGAAAAAATATATGGTTTCGAGTTACCCAAATTTCCGGTAAAAGGTTGTGGCATAAAAAGTTGTGTTTGCGACCAAGGTGTGTTTTCAACAACAATGTGTTGCAACCCCTATTATCTTGCGGTTGTTGCTTCTCCGAAATTCATGACAGTCTTCACCCATCCCTTTCTCGCCCACACTTCTCCGAGATGCCACCGCCGACCCGGGAGAGAGGGAGCCACTTAGATGCGGGTGGCGAGGTGTCCAACGAGGGCGAGCTATAGGTGTCGGGCAACGCCCCGGCGACCTCGTCGCCATCGCGCTGTCGTCACCCATGGCCCCGCTGACGAGTTGGTGTGGTGGCCACAACTCGAGGAGGCAAAGACCCGGGACTAGAGAGCTGCGAGGTGCTTGGGCAACGCCCGATGGGTCGCCCACGGCTTTTTACGACATCGTCCGACACCATCGCCGCCCATGGCCTCACGTTGTCGCGAGGCCATGGGAGGTGGTGCTAGTGGCGGACGAGGTTGCCAGAGCTTTGGTAGCGGAGGCATGTGGTCATGGGCAGCGGCGAACGGGAAATTGAGCCATGGAAAGGATGTTTGGCAGCCGCGAGTTTTAAAGCAGTCCGAGTGGCGGCGATAATGTGGGGTAGTTGTTGCAACGGCGACCGCTGTTTTTTTGCGACCCATATTTGAACAACAACTGAGCTACTAAACAAAATGTTTACTAAGTGGTGGTGGGAACCCAAGGACTAAATATACAACAGGCCCAAAAAAACTTGATATAATGAAGAGGTTTGGTTAGTTTTAATTAATCCTACTATATAAATAACAATCTTACAACAATTCTCATTCCTCCTAGCTAAATTATCTTTAGTTAGGATTACACACTTTTTAAAATACCATAAATAGTTCTATTTTTGAATGATAGCTTCAAATGCCAACTATTTTTGTATTATATAGTACGTTGGTAATCCCTTGTATAGTGTTTATGTCATTTATTAGGCGGTGTTTAAACAAGGTCAAATGGCCGAGGTGGGAGGGGATTTATAAAAGTGTGATTAGAGTGGAGGTTAATTGTAAAATTATCTAACCCTTCGATCAACATCCTATGGCCCAGATTAGAAGTTTGCATAGGTTGCACGGAGGGTTGGTTTGCACCTGATACGTTGCCTAAACGGCCTAGATGGTTTTTATACCGTAACACTAAAACACATACTTGTGTATGTAAAAATATGCATGTTTATTAGCTAAACAAAGGATGTGAAAGATAAACATTTTTATAAGATAATTTTTTTTTGGAAGGAAACCAAATTCATCTCCACCTCACATACTTACCATGTTAATTAGCTAGGCGACAGTGTGGTAGTTGTAATCCTCCTATTGACAAAGTGGTTAGGTAAATGGTCGTTTGGCTCATTTAATCATGTTATAAGTGGAGTCTATTTATACTATTCAGGTTTTCAATGGTTTAAATTAAACAATTTTAAACAACATAATCGTTTACTTCATTAAGGATCTAAATTACACAGGTAGCCTTTGATTGCCGTTTAAACACTTTTAGATGTACTAATTGGTTGTTGGCATACAATGATCTTAATATCGTTGTGTTGACCAGATGTCTAAACACAGACTTAACTAAAAACAGTCCATTTATTTGAAGACTCCACGCGACAATGTCCATTTATGTTTTTCATTTGTTTGAGCTTACCATCGTCAACTTGTTCTTTTTATTATATACCTATACGAAATTTTTTACAATTTAATATTCTTGTGCCTAAATGCACAGGTAGTAGATGCAACAAAGGAGGAGGTCACCTCGATCGATGAAGTGAAGAAGGTATGCAGGTTACTGAAAGAGAACACTGATCAAAACCATGTTCCTCTAAATTGTTAATTTTATCTTCACAGCGCACCAGAGTGATCCTAAACCCTTGTTTATATCTCATTTTTTAGTCATCGTTGGAGCCAAATGCACGGCCACCTCAGAAAATCAACAACCGCATTATTCACTATTACAAAGTATGAGCCACAGAAGCGTCAGCGCCTCCACCAGCGCCAACCTGAGGAGACCATGAGCCTTGGAGACGAAACGATGCTACTATAATTCGTCTTTCTACTCAAAAGTTTGTGTGCGTATGTTAACAACGAATCTCTCTCTAGAGAAAATGTCGGGTAGCAAGTGTGAATCCACTCTTCTCATTAGACTTAGTTAGGTCAAGTGAGAGCTTGTGCTTATTGGGTGATCGACATTATCTAGACGACTTGGTAGTGTTGTGGAGCTTGGTGATGTCTTGGCGGTGAATGTGAGGCCCAACTCATGGTGTAAACAATTGAGGGTGCTTCTCTGTGCCGGAATGTCAAAGAGTCAAAGAAGGAGCAATACCAGTGGCGGGCACACCATGATTCAATGGTATTCAGCTGAATCAAATATTTTGCAAAAAATCACCAACACATGAAGGAGAACACCTTTCAATGGTTCTCCTAGTTTCTATCGGAGCCTTCCAAGAGGGCTACGCAACCCATTTTGGAGTGCAAAGAATGGACGAATCTGCCGTGATTTCGTTCCGTGATCCAATAGATCCATCATTTGCCGCGGCGTCTCCTAATCCTTCTTCTTTACATTGGATATGATCTTAAATTTGTAAGTTTTATTGTCATTTACATTAATAAAATCTGCTCATTGATAAACTATATATATGGCACTATACATATCAAAACTAGGCCATTTGGTTTGCTTTTTTTTCTTTTGAATACCCATAAATCCTGGGCCACTGAGATGTGTTGAGGGCTAGCAGTAGGGTTTGATTTTGTGGTGGTATCTTTATCTTTATCTTTGGACTTTATACTATATAAAACTAAAATTGTCAAGGGTTGAACTAGGTTTTCGTGAGGGGTAAAAACTTGTAGGGTCGATTTTGTGGTGGTATCTTTATTTATCTTTACAGCTCCCTGCGAGACCGCGCTTTTCGTAGCTCCGCTTCCCAGCTCCCCTGCGAGACCGCGCGATCGGTAATTTTGCAATTTTGAAAAGGAAAGCAATGGTGTAAAAATAGGAAACAAACCAAATCCTCCGTGAAGTAATTCCACCCCGCGATCTCCTCCTTCCTCCGTAAATTCTCTCTTTTGGAAGGAAACCAACGTGGGTTTTGGAAACCCGAGTCAATCAAGGCACGCCCTTCCCGTGCGATTTCACCTTCCCGTGCGACCACAACCCCCAGTGGGACGCCGCCGCCGCTCTATCTCCACGCGCGACGCCCCCGGCCGGGCCGACGCGTCCGCACCACGAGCTCCGGCCCCAAGCAGGGCGGGCGCCGCTCCGCGAGATCCGGCCCCAAGCAGGACTGCCGACGCCGCTGTGGTATGAACCTCCCCTTGCGCTGGCCCACGCCACCGCCACGGACACGGACATCGGCGGCCGGCGCGGCTTCCCATCGCATCAAGGACGATCGCCGTGGCGGGGGCGCGGACACCAGCGTCACCGCGCGGACGACTACGGCCGTACGGCGGCGACGGCCATCATCTCCGCCTCCGGCCCTGCCGCGGCGCGCTGCGACCTCGCCTCCCTCCGGCAACAACGCCGCACGCCTCGCGTCCGCCGTCCACGGCGTGTTCGCGGCCAAGAACTTCGCGCATCGTCCACGAGCTCCCAGCCCTTTCCTTTCCCTCCGCCGCCTTCTGCACCACCCTTCGGGGACCAGTTGCCGCTTGGCATCGGCAGCTCCAGTGACCCGGCCAACCAGTCCGGGCGTCCATAGCACCCTCGGCTCCATCCATCCCGTCGGTGAGGTGATCCCTGCCTCCCCACCTCACTCTCCAGTCTAGCGTTCTTCCTATGCAATGAGTAATCTATATCTTCTACATGCATAATCTATTTTTCCCCGTTGAGATCATTGTTGGGATAACTACTGGGTGTTCAATATTGCAGGAACCACAGAACCAAGCTTTCTCCCATGCAATGTGTGTTTTGTGAGCATTGGCTCTAAGAGATCAGACTGATACTTCAAACTGAGACCTGAGGTATACATCCTGTCCCTTGGAAGTATCTAGCTTTTCTCATGCCTTTATCCCTACTCTGTTCTGTGCAAATGGCTAACATTAATAAAATGATTTTAGCTGCGTATTCAGAGTTTAACTGAAATCTTTACTTGACATAATCACTTGAATTAGTGTCCACCAACTGTCATAATTTAGATGGATCTTTATGCGGCTATATATTAAAGTGGTTTCAGAACAGATGAATGGCATAATATTTAGTCAAGGTATTATGCTGATCAAGTTACCAGTGTGAAGCCATTTTTTTAGTTCAGGACCTTGACTGATTATGCTGATCAAGACTTTGACTGATTTACTGAAATCTTAGGACCTGATAACAATTGTTCAGTAGGAGGTCCTGGCATGAGCAGGATGTCAGCTTACTCTGAATGTCAGCTTTTTATTTTGTGGTTTGATCTCTAAAGCTTCTTTTTTTCACTTATGATTTTCAAGTTCACATGGACAGTAGCATGGTATAGCTGACATCCTGCTGACGGGTTTAACTACATTGTATAAATAGTCACATATAATCGGTGATGTCATTGGCCATTATTATCTAATTTTAATAATTAGGCTACATCCTAGATCCTAAGCCTCTACTCCCATGCATCATTTTTGTGTTGAGAGTTATATATTATTGTTCAGAAAATTCAGAGGTGTATCTAAAATGCTTTGCATTTTTGGGTCTTTGCAAAGATGGAAAACTGAATGTGTTGAGAGTAAGTTTTTAATTAGCAAACTGAATGTTTAGATGGAACTTATTCGTAGATGCAATGAGGAGAAGAGACTGACACAGAAACACCATGTGTTTTAGTGTTTATTCAGTTTTCCTCAAAGCATCCTGATCTGAACCTTTACTTTATCTGGTACTTTGTAAATATTTCTTTCTCTTGGCGATGTATCATTTTTTTAAAAAGATCAGTGATATTAAGTATCAAATTGATGTCCTACAGCAGCTGCAGCTTCATCTGCGATGTCTGTGATTGTTTTACGGAAAATCTTCGATATCCATTTATTTCTTCATGGTCTTGCAACTACTGCCGATACATACTCTGCATGATTGATGATAATCATGGTCTGTCCGCATGCCAACAGTGTATGCATCTTACTTCCTCAATTAATCTCTTCCTTTTTTTTCCTTTGTTGCTTCCATAGGAGAAACTGATGGAGTGCATTGACATACCAGTGCAGATCTTATTAAAATTGGTCCGCCACTAAGCTTATGGCTCTTCATTGGAACATATAAGGTAGGGAAACCTACAGGAAGTTTTACCCTTGCTCTAGCAACTATTTACCCAAAGTACTTGCTTTGTTTGTAGTCTTGTTTAAGCTTCAGGAACACTTGCTCTTTGCAACAATTACTGAGGTCTGGTTTTCTAATAACTGCAGGATCGAATAACCAATCTTTCTTTGTGGCATGTGCGAGAGGAGCCACCTCAATTTTATTACTATATGTATCATGCCTTTGATGGTACCCTATGCTTTATATGAGAATAATAAAGTTAATACAGCTCTCATTATATATTCTATGAGCTACTCATTATATATTCTATGAGCTACTGAACTGACAATTAGGAAATGAAATATTGTGATGGATTGATGTTATGCTTTTTCAGCCGTGGATGATCCTATAATTTTTCAGTTTATTTTGTGTTGGTTCCACAGTGAAAAGGATTTTGTTTTGATGATAATACATGGCAATACAGACACTCAAAAAATAAGTTGTATATTGTTACATTATATGGAGGTTAATTATCTGGTTGCATAAGTTGTACATCAATTTATTTCATGGAGTGTCTTATTGTTATTGGCCTCAATAATTGAAGTACATACACCCAGAAAATATATTTGTTTTCCTTCTTTCTAAATGATTTGAGTTTTCAATGCTCTGCTTTCAGTATCTGCGGGCAGTAATATTTATTTGATTGCCTATTGGTCTTGTGTAGGTTGTATGAAAAGCTGGGCCTGCTAGGCTGAAGATTTTTTTATATAAGTCTGCATCTCTGCGGTGGGATAAGGCAACTTGATCATGCAGAAAGATGAAGCATAGCCCTTTTGATATGGACATAGCTTGCTTAGAGTTGGATGGTAAAGCAGATCTCTTTTGTCCCTACGTGATAATAATAGTTTCTAATTTTGCGCCCTTGTGCTTGCGATTGTGTTACTTTAATAGAACTTGTTTGGATTAAATGTCACTGTAATATTATTGTTTTAGTTTCATATAATTGTTATCTTATCATGAGATCCATGTGTTTTTATATAAATTTTAATTATCCCAGAAGAACGCACGGGCGCTATACTAGTCTCTTTAAAATTACTCAATGGGATGGTATCCTTTTTGGTAACAAGTTGCTTCATGTTGTGGCTGAGAACCGATTTTCTTATGTTTCTTGCTTACCACCATGGCTACTTCATCAGCGCACAAATGGTCATTTGAAAGGACATCCTGTTCTACCTGGATTCTTTCGCTTTCGAGATTCCGTGGCATGCCAACATATAAAGCTTTTCTTCCCTAAAAAGCATATAAAGCTTTTCAAGAGAAGCTTTGACCGGTCAAACTATTTCAGATAATCACCTTCTACCCAAGCTCAACACAGAGCTTCCTTTTTATCAAAAGGAAAACGCAGCTTTCTTAATTCCTAGGGCCGGCTAAGCTGGTTGTTGCTGGCTTTCTTTTCTCCAGCTCCAATCCTTTGGTTTCAAGAGAAAACCCGTGAAACAAATTTCTTATTTGTTTGACCAATTTGTCTCAGTGAGGCAAGCTTACACCATCAGCTCAAGAACCGAATCAATTGATCAAGTTACTCTCTTGAATCTTCCATTTCTTTTATAAGTTCTATCGCTTTCGGGCTTCTATTGCTTGCAGCTCGTTTCAATATGAAAATACTACTAGTTGGTATCCGAAAGGTCAAAAAATATGTTCATATTGCAACTTGCAACGCAACAGAACCCATCAGAGACAAAACAAGCAATGCAATAAAATTATTCAAATGCAGGATGATATAAAACCTGCCCCCAAGTCAAGCCTTCTGCTACAAGCTTTCCACATGTGACACTGCAATTCACAAATATACTTCTGCAACAAAATTAGAAATCACTACGATGACGAAACGTCAGTTTGCTCAACGAACAACGTTAAGACCAATATATTATGCTCCCAGGCTAACTTGTAACTAAAAAGTAGCCCCAGATGTTTATATAAATTGTTGATCTTTTTCAGTATCAAAAATGACTTAAACAGATCCCCACCCCACTCACGCCCAACCACACCCCCAAGATCTGCTGCATCTAAGGCATTGTTTGGGATAGAAAGTCTGTAGCATAAGGTAAAAAAAAACATTAGAGGATCAATTATACGTGAGAAGGAGAAAACATTAATTACAAATTGTAATAGGTAAGATTAAAATTGGTCACACTAGATGGGGTGACACAAGAGCTAACATAGTTCAAGTTAAGGTATTAACTAAACATGTGTCTATCTAACATACATAAATGTGCGATGCAATCATGCAAATAAGCAACTTGGTCTCTATATCTCTATTTGGAGAGCCATTCAATAAATACTCTCTTTGTAAATCTCTCATATTTTTTGTTCACTATACTCCAATAACTTATCATAACTTTCCTTGCGTGAAAAATTCATGAGGAAACCTACATTGCATTTACAAACCCGTGTAGCCACTCCAAAAGTGGAAATCGAGAAAGGTGGTTATGGAGAACGGAAAATATGGAGTCTATTGGAGCATGTTTTTTGGGTTTGTTTTCTAAATTGTGACTATGTAGAGTGCCTCTTGGAGTATCTAAGTGAGCATTTTATCAAGAAATGCATAAATAAGAGAAGACAAAGATGAGCAACTTTGGTTGGATATGGGCTCTAAATTTACTCATGGAGTTATAATACTTGTGTCTTTTTCAAAGATGTAAAATAATGGCCACAGAATAAAAAGTGTCACAGTTGCCGAATTTATATCTAAATAGGTAAATCAATGTGTCATATACTTCCCCCGTTCCAAATTATAAGTCACTTTGACTTTTTTGGTACTCATTTTGCTAGGCGTCTAGTCTAGATATAATAAATTGTCTAGATACATAGCAAAATAGATAAACCTAAAAAGTCAAAATGACTTACAATTTGGAACGGAGGGAGTAATTCATAATAACAATAAGAAATATCCTTCAAGAAAAGATAGCAAACAGTAAGCAACATTGATGTTCATGGTTGAAATAGTTCATAGACGAAATGTTTGCTATGGCAACAGAGCCGATTACAACAAAAAAATTTGGAGGCACAATACTCAATGAAATTGTTCCAACAACTCCCTCTAGTACTCAATATATAGACCAGATGATAAAACAAAAACTTAACAAACCACTCAGGAGGGCTGAAAATGATCCTCCAACAATAATGACAGTAAAATTATTCTGGAATGAAATAAAAAATCAAGTCCTCAATCAAATTAACTTTGAGAATCAAAACGGCATCCCCACTTATTCAATTCGCACTTTCTTGTAGTTCATGTACTTGAACTTACATATCTCCTCAAAAAACTCATCAGCAGCTTCATGGCAATTCTTCATCTGTGAGATCCTGATGACCATCGTCCGCAGCTTCACACTGTACTTCACAAGCGACTCGAGAGTGTTCAGCTTCTGTTCAGCATTGAGTGGGGAGCGTACGGTGATCAGAACCTCTTCCAAACAAGGGATGAGGAACCTTGAATTCAACTGCATGCACAATTCAAACGAATTAGCTATATATATGGCACATCAGTTTAGCATACGAATCAAATTAGGAACCATATTTCACTGCGGCTGTAGGAACGACAGCCCACTCACCTTTTTCAGGCTGTTTTTCTGACATAGGGCAGCGAACATGGCACCATGGATCTCAAATTTGCGGAGCTTGGGGTGGCTGTCGAAGAAGTCAACCAAATCGACTTCCGGGAATGGCTGGAGTGCGTCCAAGTCCCCACAGAACTCTATCTTCATCACCAGATGCTTCACCTCTCTAGCGCACTGCAGCACCGAGCTCACTGCTGCCCAGTTCCACTGGACACCGCGCAGCGAGAGGTGATCCAGATCTGGGAGATTCCCAGTGTCCACCTTGTGAACCCTCCCTGCATCATCCCATCGCAAAATATCTCATCACTTAAGGCAATGCTAAACTGACTAAAAAGTGACCGAGATTCCAGATGCGTGTGGCTCACCGGTGCTCTTGGCAATCGAGAGGCGGCGGAGGCTGTGGCCCCACGCAGAGTGATCCAGGAGAAGCCCTGGATCTCGAGCGACTCCAGGCGAGGCGCGGTGAGCAGGAGCGAGCAGTTGCCGGCGCCGAGGATGTCGAGCCGGCAGCGGTGGAGCAGTTGAAGGTCGATAGCCACCGTGCCGGAGCAATCGCAGCCCAGCAGAGACAGATCGGTGAGGTTGGGGCACGCGGCGACGGCGTCCCTGACGGCGGTGTCCCGCAGCGGCGCACCGACGACCTCCAGCACGCGGAGCCGGTCCATCCGGCCCCACGCCGGCGCGGCCGTGAGAGACACCCCCAGAGCCTGAGCTCCTCGAGGTTGGCGGCCAGGCCGATGCAGTCGAGGTGGCCACCCTCCGCGACCTTGTCGGCGGCGGCGTCCATCCGCAGCTCGAGCACCCGGAGCGTGGCGCTCCGCGCGGCGAGCCAGGCCGGGAGGCGCGCCATGGAGAAGGGGCAGTAGATGACGAGCTCCCCTGAGGCGCGCGACGGTGGCCACCATCCGGCCGATGACGTCGTCCGCGGCGCCGCCCCTGGCCGCGTCGAAGGCGTTCCGCGGGAAGAAGAGGGCGGGTAGGTAGGGGACGCAGTCGCGCCAGCGGCGGCAGACGCAGGCGCAGGCGGCCACGTCGCGGGCGTTGCTGAGCATCGACAGGATGTGCTGCACGACGCCGTCGGGGACGGAGTTCATGCCGACCTCCCATTCCATCGGCGGCGCTCGACGAGTCTCGGCCTCGCACAGAGGGTGAAGGGGATGGAGGGATGGGTTGTATAGATAGCCTAGCCGCCTAGGGATGGGAGACCTGACCTCGTGCCTGAGAGTCGTGAGGAGTGGGAATGGGTGGGTTTGAAATTTGAAACGGGGAAGGATCCCGCTCATTGGGACGTGGGATTTTGAAATTTCGGCGACCGTTCGCAGGGATTCGGCGAATTTGAAACGAGGGGAGGCAGGCGGCCAGCTAGCCCTGAGGGTTTGTTTCCTTTCGGCGGCGCTGCAGCAACGATGCGGAGCAGAGAATCATGGGTCTGTGCCGCGGGCCCGGATTGGTTGTCGCTTGTCAGAATTCCTTGCTCTCGACTCCGGACGACTGGACGATGACGCTCATGGGTGTCCGCGTTGATTTGATTTGGTGTCAGGCCTTGTTTAGTAGATGGCTAAAATTTGGCGTCATGGCGTCGTAGCTATCATCCTATCGCGCCAAGCCGCCGTTAACGGCATCATTTTTTTACCTACAATTAATACGCGTAAATAGCAGTTTTAGTGTATTTAATGTGATGTGATGGAAAGAAAGTTAAAAATTTAGAAACTTTAGCAATCTAAACAAGGCCTCAGTTTGTCTAGCCTGTGGCGTCATGGCGTCCAAAATTCCCTCACGTCCCAAAAAAAATGACACTTTTGACTTTCGAATTCGTGTTTATTTGTTTGTCGCAAAAAAATTTATGTAAATTACAAAATAAATAAATCAATGCTAAAGTATCTTCAATGATAAAATAAGTCATAACAAAATAAATCATATTTCTACCTTTTTTGAATAAAACGGATGGTCAAACACGATGTCTAAAAGTCAAAAACGTCATTCTTTTTGGGGCCCGGAGGGTGTAGCGCCAAAAAGAATCGCCGTAAAAGCAGTTGGGTGTGTTTAGATCCCAAAATTTTGGTGCAAAATTTTGGAGGAATGTCACATTGATTTTTTTACCGTTTAGTTTGTTAGTGGTAAATATTAACCATGGTGTAACTAGGCTCAAAAGAATAATCAAGTATTTTTGTATATCTAAACCTGGGGAATTAGTTTATTTTTTTTACCTACGTTTACGTACTTTCGATAAATGTGCCGGCATTTTTGATGTGATGGGGAATTTGGCATAGTGGAATTTGGAAAAGTTGGGGTGCTAAACACACCCTAGTTTTCTCTGAATGTTTACAAAATTAATTCTTATTCTTATATATACTACATGAGATTTCTAGAGGAGATGTTAATAGCGTGCTATGAATGTCTACAAAAAATGATTTTTATAGAAAAGATTTATAAAGATATTAATAATAACACCATGGGCAGGTCATAATAACCAATAAATAAGGACATGTTTGGTTGGTTTGTCACAATTTATCAGTTAAACTTGCCACAAGTACTTAGGCAGGTGTGTGATTAAGTATTGAAGTTAGGCTCGTCGCAATCTAGAAATGCATTTGTCACACCTTTTTGCCTCGAATGTGTGGTATGCGCCCCCTCCCCAAGACATAAACCGCTCTGCCGCCACACCTCCTAAGGCATCGTCCAAGCTAGGTGGCCTGGACCTCCCACCATGATGTGCCCGGGTCTAGGACACACCTTCATCACAAGGACGTGAAGCTCAAACCAAGGTCACCCTTGGATGTAGGGACGTGGAGGCAGTAGTACGTGAAGATGGGTGAGCGAGTGGTGGGAGCATAAGCAACAACCGAAGAGGGCACGACAGGAGAGCGAGTGGTGAGAGGAACGTGAGCATGGACCCAAGAGCGAGAATACGAAGGCCGAGGAAGTTGCGACAGTGATTAGTCTTGCCAACATAGGCCGACCTTATCCATTCCATGGTTCAAGGATAAGCATCTGTTTGAATCTTCTTTTAAAGATTGTAGATGCAATTTACATTTAAGCTATTGTTTTTTTACTAACTATTAGTTTAATTTGATTTAGCATAATATGATTTATACATTATATGGCAATATTATAACTTTTTATTAAATAGGTAGCCATCCAAATAATAACCACATAATTTTTTTTCTTCACCTTAGTGTTGAACCAAACCCTAAAATTGTACTATAGAATGTGGCATGTCACAAGTATGGCAAACATCTAATCTCGTGGTGTGGCAAATTGTGTCCGGCACCAAACATGCCCTAAATATTTTCACCCTCTTCACGTAAGTTGGAGCGACCACAACCGATTTGTATGTTGGTTTTCATCACAAGTGTGGCAACCATTTTACTCGCCACACCACAACTTCGGTGGTCGCACGCACACCTTGTTTGTCATGTGTGGCTCGTCACCAAACAAACCATATATCTCATCTACCTACCATGTCTATTGTTGTGTTCACGATACTTGTGTAGATGTCGAGATGCTACAGGTGTGTCATCGGCTCACCACCAGATATCAACATCATAAGGCCTAGTTGTTGCCACCACCACTGTACTCAAATCAACATTCTATCCATCAAACCGACCTTCCTCATGTTGAACCGCCCATACAAAAACAAATACCTAACATCTTGCATTGTTGTTTTCGTGCCTTCTCCAACTAATTGTTTGGAAGTACGGAACTATATCAGTCCACTTAAACCAGGATGACAAATCTTATCCATTGACTAGCAAAAAAAAAAAAAAGGCCAAAATTATGGCCAGCCTCGAGGGTTTAATAATTACTAAATAAGCTTCTAACATAAAAGATATGATACAAAGTTTTGTGTCATAAAATCAGTTCTATAAAAATCGTTGAGACTGACCTATCATCACATTCTCAGTCCCGACAAAAAAAAGTTTCAACTCTAAGCCAGGTTCGACCCAAGCTAGGTGTACCAACCGGCGTTGTGCACTGTGCACGAGCCTACGTAGTTGACAAGTGACCATTTTTTTATAAAAACAAAAAGGAAACGAAAAATTGGCAGGCGCACTGGCGAGCCACCTGTCCGCACATGCGCGGCGCGTTGGCGAGAACGGTGGGATTTTCCCTCGTGGCAAGTTGCAACTCGCGATTTTCGAATCGAAAAGAAGAAAAAGGATCCCCTGAACCCGACGCGACGCCTGAACGAGACGAGCACGAATATTTTTTTTCGGAAATGCCGGCTGGATTACGCACTAAGCAAGCGAAAAGACGCCAACTGGTAAAATGAGAAATTCTCCCGCATATTTTGCCGAGACTGACAGCGAGAGCCCACGTCGGTCGAGTAGCGTCCCAGGAAAAAAAAAAGATTTTTATATTATAGTAAACCAAAACGCGAGGAGCGTCCATCTCCAACCTCAACCGACAGTTGTTGGTCCGTCGCACCGGCCGGGAAGTGGAAGCGCAAGCTGAAGCGAGAGACCCGGGCAACGGCGCCGGCACAACTCACTAGATCGTAGGCGAAGGCGCGGGTCCGTTTCTGACGGGCACGGCGGCGGTGGTGGTGACGAGGAGGAGGAGGACTTGGGGAGCGTTGGGGTGAGCGAGCAAATCAGATGCGCTCGGAATGGGGAAGCCCGTCGATGTGGAGCTCGGCGGCGGCGCGGGAGGCCTCGAGATCGCCGGCGGCGGAGGCGGAGGCCCATGGGGAGGGCGAGTCTTCGGCGCGATCGGGCGGGCGGTTTCGTTCCGGTGCGTCCTCTCGCTCCTGCTCGCGGCGGGGGTGCTCGTCCCGGCGCTGTTCCTGCTCGTGCCCTCGCGCCAGGAGGAGGGGGTACTACTCGGACGACCACGACGTGCTCGCTGGTAATTTCTCGGACCCTTGAGGTGACTTGTGTTGTGATAGCCGTTGGTGCGAAGGTTTGGGTATTCGTGGGTTTAGTTGGGGCAGCTCGGAAGTTGTGATTTCGGTTTTAGATGCGGTGGGTAGGCGGATCGGTAAGGTCGATTGGCAAATTACAGCTTCGAGATCGCAGAATGGGTGTCGGATTCTTCGATTCCACTTCAGGTGAGCTAGGATTCGCATGATTTCAAAGTCAATTTCGTCGTTTCATGCTCCAGGTGCGACTGTCAGGGAGTATGTCTGGTTATGGTTAGTTCTGTGCTCATCCATATTGTACTTTTAAAGTTCTGAATTATGCTGAGGCATGGGATCACGTGCTTACCACTTGCAAGTTTTCATTCAAATTGATGTTGGGGCCCTGAAATGACATTGAGCGGCCTTTTTGGGAGAAGTTGGCTTTTAGAATCCATATAATTTTGAACTAGGTCCCAAAATTCCAGAAACTCTCTCACCCAACGTCTCTGAAGATGTTAGACCTGGATGGCTGGATCAACTTGGTACATATGAAGATCTTCTTCTTGCCCTGTAGCATGTAACATATGTTTTTTCATGTGGTTTTCTGGTGCTGCAGTGTGTAGATTTTGAGGGTAGTGTTTGCCCGCTTAGATGTGTGATTTTTTGGTACTCCTTCCAGTCATGAAAACATGTAATTTAGGACAAGATTTGGTCAAACTAAACCACAAACATCAATAACTATCACAATATTTAGTTTGGAAACATTTAAGTTATATGTGTAGATTTGTATACAAAATACCCACAAAAATCTTAAATTGTTGGGATTTTAAGAATGTATTCTAGAAGAAATTAGTGATCAAAGATACACATCATAGGCCATGCAAACTCAAATTTGACATTATTTTCGAGTGGAGGGAGTATAACGGGAGTATTGGATTGTACTGGTACTTTGTAAGATCCAGATTTTAATTTACTTTATTCAAAACTAGATACCAAATGTTGTGATGTGTTTAGATGTAGACGTTGTATGTCTATGGTGAATAGATATTGACAAACATGTCTGCTTCTGCTCAACATTGTGATGGCATACATGGTTAGAAGAGAGGAAGGCTTACGACCTCAGTTTCAATTATCAAACCTTTATCACTAGATTTAAGAAACAAAAGATACTAAGCACGCCTATTAAATTTGCAGCCCCTCTAAATTCTAGAGATTTTACATGATAGGATAAAGGGATTCCAAATATTTCCAGCCAAATCTAATATTAAGAATCCCTGCTTCAAAGGTGTCGACTGCCCAGGCCCCTCGCCTTGGAGTACAGTGGCGCCTTGTCCTAGGCGTCCAGGCAGACCCTGACATTCCTATTATTCTTATTATAATTGTTTGAACTACTGTTCCAGTCCTTTGCATCTTACATTCTTACTATTATTATTATAATTGTTTGAACTACTGTTCCAGTCCTTTCTGTTTGCTGGCACTGTTACTAAAATTAAAAATTATATTAGATAGTTAAGTCAATTTCTTTTATATCCTATTTATGTTCACATCAGCAGAAACCTACAGTTCATTTTTTTTTATAGGAAGCTCATTATTTTATTCACGGAGGATTCATCCTGTTGCTGAGATGTTTTTTTACCTCCTACATCACTTTTTCAGTAGATAATGTAATCAAACATTCCATTTCATTTGTCTTTTCTGACTTTGTAAATTTTTCCCTAGAACTTGGGTGTACTCTTGTTAAAAAATGCTATTTTGTGTTTTTGTACTTTTAGGTATTGCCCTTTTTCACACTTACAGTCACATGTTGATCAGGCATCATGATATCTTTGTTGATAAAGATCATCTCCTCTGTTTCAGCTGAAATCAAAGTTGGTTTCACTTTGGACAAGCCAGTGTCATTCCTTACTTCTCACATAGACAAACTAGGGAATGACATATTCGAAGAGATTGGTGTACCTAATAGCAAGGTGCCATGCCTGTTCTCTCCGTTTTTTTCTCCTCAAATTTCTTTTGCCTGCAGTGTTTGCTGATTAGAATATTTTTTTTGCAGGTTTCCATTGTTTCAATGCTCCCTTCAACTTCTAAATACTCCACACATGTTGTTTTTGGTGTTCTTCCTTATCCAAAAGATGCTTCAATAAGTTTGCCGGCTCTAAGTGTGTTGAGGTCGTCCTTAATTGAGATGATGCTCCAGCAGGTGAACCTGTCCTTGACCGCAACACTTTTTGGGCATCCATCTTCTTTCGAGCTGTTAAGATTCCCTGGAGGAATTACAGTCATTCCTGTACAGTCTGGTTTTTACTTGGGCGAACACAGACCCCTATTCAACTTTTGTGTTGAATAGCTCCATTTATCAGATTTTGGGTAATCTTACAGAGCTCAAGGATCAGCTGAAACTTGGATTGAACTTAAGGTCATATGAGGTATTGATGGTTTTGTTTCTTCTACTGAGGTCGCAGTAGCATATTTAAAGAGCTATGTTGCTCCAATTTGATTCTCACTGATTGCTGTATTTGCAGAAAATATATTTGCAGCTCAGGAATGAGATTGGTTCTTCAGTTGAAGCTCCAGCAACTATTGTGGCATCGGTATTAGATGGAAGCAGTAATCTTTTACCAGATAGATTGAGACAACTAGCTCAATTAATCAGAGAACCTGATGCGAGGAATCTTGGGCTTAATAACTCTGTATTTGGTAAAGTAAAGGGTGTTCAGCTGTCATCATACCTACAACACAAAATCTCTGATTTATCTCCTAGCCCATCTCCGGCTCCAGTTCCGGCTCCATCGCCGTCACAATCACTTTCTCCTAGCATGTCACCTCGTCCAGCTTTTGCCCCTTCATGGAGCAGACACCCTTGCTTTCCATGCTTTAGGTGTAATCCCTCTCCTGCTGGTACTTCAGTGCTAAAACCTCCTTGCATTGTTAGACACCCCAGGCTACCTCCATTAATGCATTCACCAAAGACACCCATCATGGCTTCCCCACCAAAATACCTTCCTCCAGCAGATCCACCGCCTGCTCACATAGATCCTCCTCGCCCCTCACCTAATTCCTATCGTTTTCCAAAAGCAGTCCCTGGGCCCAGTTCTCAAATGATGCCAACACGTTCACCCCCACGATCAGTGTCTCAACATTCGATGCCCCCAAGGAAAAAACGGAATAGCAGAACATCGAAGTTCTCTTCAATTGCGCCATCGCCATATGGTAAGTTTTCTTGATATTTTATCTCTAGCATTTTGCCGTTTTCTTAATGTTAGAACTCTTATTTGGTGGCGAAGGCTATGGATAGTTGTTTTAGAGTATTAATGGCCACAACAATTTATTTAGCATTTTTATTTATTGTATTTATTATGCGCTGCATGATTCTTTGTTACTACGCTACTGTCACTACTGACATGTGGATCGATCTGCAGCCACAGTTTGATATTTAGTTTCTTTTACTCCACTTGCCTTTGTCAATGTGACGTTACATTTGTATAACTCAATGTTTCAAAGCATATCTTAGTGCTAGTTGCATTCACATTTCTTTTTCTCGTGTATATATGAATCTTCAGCTTGCTTTCAGTGCACAAACCTTAAATCCTGAGAAGTTTATCGTATTTGTATCTCAATATATGCAGCTCTCCTTCACACTTGAAGCTATGCTTGATTGGATACCTGGGTTGCTTCGACTATTGGTCATGTGTCATCAGGAAAGTCTAGCCAGAAGACAAGGTCACAGTTTGCTTAAAGCATAACCATGAATCAAAATCATGGGCTATGATGCAAACATCAGGCTTTGTTTATCGGCTACTGTAACTATATGATAAATTCTAAAGCTTCTGAGGTCAGGTTAACTGTAGATATAGGTCTATATCATGCTAATTAACAAGGGTATTACGCCACGAAGGTGGCTGCCCTATGCCTCTATCAAATTTTAAGTTCTCACCGAAGGGTTGGGAGCTTATATAGAGGAGAATGTAAGGACTCCGTTACTTGGGTCCACGTTCTGCAATATTACTTTCTTGTAACGTATTGACCATAAATCCATAATACAACATACAACTTCTCTGCAAGATTTTGTTTGTTCCATTGTGCGTCGAGCGTTTAATCAGTGCTGATTCTCTTTGTTGTCTATGAGTTTATCCCTGGCATTGATTCAACGATGCTTATACAGTGACAAATTACCTTGTGCTTTATGAACATGCTGATTTGTGAATTGTTGTAGCTGAGTATTTGCACTGGTCATAAAATTTTTGCTGGGGCAAAAACACATGTTTCTACAACAAATATCTTAATCACTTGATGGATCACTGTTCGGTACTTCGGTGAGAACTCTTTTTACCCTGGTTGCCAAAAGTATTTTTGAGCGACAACTGATTATTGGGGGTGTTTCTCTGAAATGAAGAGGATGAGAACTGAAGTGATTTTACATCCTGATTTGAGAGTTTACACTAAAGAATAAAACAGAGTACTTTCAGCAACAAAATCACTTCACCAGAGAATCAGGGAGCACAGCTCTGCCAAACGGATCCTACATATTTCACCATCTCGTGCAATACAGTAACAGTCAAATGTCAGAGGTCAGAACTTGACAGTAGATATGGTTAGTACAGAATGTGTTTTAAGGGCTGGTAACGCCTGAAAATACAATTGACAGGCCTCAACCCGTCACAGCTTTGAAGATTTAACAATTAACACGATCCGAACAAAGCAAATAAGCTCCTCGTGTGTGTTTCCTCAGCAATTAGCTCTGCAGTGAAATGTTTCTGACACCCAAACTAGTCAAAAAATGTTTGTTTTCTGCCACTGCCTTGCTCGGTGTATGTCTGAATCTTCACCATTCTCCCTTTTGCTTCTCTTCCACACTATTTTCACGAATGCCCTCGTAAGTACATACTGTACAAAACAACACACAATCTACCTCTTTATTAGTCGGAGGACTGGAGCCCTGTCTTTGAAAACCGCTCTACCATCCTTTGCCACATACTGATATTGCCATGCCGGACCTAGGAACCATGCCATGGCAACTCCGCCAAGCAAGCCTCCCAACTGTCAGTATTCAAGTGAACTCATGAGCTAAATCATTCATATTGTAAAATGAACTGCGTAGAAAATCAAGAGACTTACATGGCCCCAGTTATCGATTCCCCTTGATAGGAGGCCCATACCCTATGGAAAAAAAATGTTGCAGATGGAACAAAGAAACATTTTGAAACAAAGGTGAAATGAATAAGCAGGAAAAAGTGGAGCAATACCATATTCAGGACAACCACACGCCCAATATGTTCTAAACTCTCCCTAGAATTCCCAAAGAATCTTCTATGTCTCCACATATAAACTGCATGGGCGCCAACCTGATCATGCAGATAAAGTAGATGTAAACACTTTCATGGTCAGTTGTATCAGGGAATTCATATTTCAATAGGACAAGACCAAGACTTTGTTCACAAAATATGAATGTGGAACATAAAGAAAGAAAATTCTGAAATGCATAAACAGAAACTACAAAATCAATCATGTTTCAGGCCTGTTCAGTCAAGATGTGCAACTTTGAGGAGTTACAAAGAAATACCATACCAGCCATTTAGAAGTTACAAATTACACCCTCCGTTCTAAGTTGCAGTTCACTTAAGCTTTGTCCTATGTCAAACTTAGCTAACTTTCACCAATTTTTCAGAAATAAATATGTTAACATCAATAAGTTCAAATAAGTAAAACATGAAGACATGTTTCATGGAGAAAATAATGAAAATAATTTGACATTGTAGATGTTGATGTATTTTTCTATAAACTTGGTCAAAAGTTAACATTTGACTTATGATAAATCTAACGTGAACTATAATTTGGAATGGATGGAGTAGTTAGTTTCTCATTGCTAGTGGAATATACCACACTATATCCTACAGGGGTAACATGATTCTGAAACTGGGTAACAAGCACAAGTGCGAGAAGTAGACATACCAATCCAAAAATAGCACCTGACGCACCAACAGCAGGTGATGCACTACAGCAATAGCTCATCAGTGAACCTATTGAAGTTCCAAGAATTGATTAAGAACATGATAACTTAAGATCAGGCACTAGTGCACTACCATTCAATCCAAAAGAGGTTAAGAACAAACACCTGCCAGCGCCGAACTGAAATAAACAGCTAGAAATCTTCTAGGACCAGTCAACATTTCAACCATGGGCCCAATAGAGTTCAAAGAGAAACAATTGAACTGCATCATTATGGCAACATCCAACAGGTAAGAAGTTAGCTAATATTTTTTTTTTTTTCTATGAAATATAAAACTCAATTCAAACATAAAAACATACTGCAAGGTGGGTGAGATCTGCATGAAGTAGAGATGATGTTGCCAAACGCCAAAATTGTCCTCTATCAATCAGACTGTTGATCTTTCATCACAAATGATGGTCATAACTGTATTAGGTTAACAAAATTGACAGCACATAACTGAACTAGAAATTCCAACCAAGACACAAACCTTAGCTCCCCACAAAAGAAGCTTTCCTTGTGATGCTACCTGAGCGACATAAGCCCTTTGTTGAGAGCAAAAGGGTGTTAAACAAGAAATGTACCAAAGGATGGGAGCTACTATCGCTGAAACTTAAAATGACCACTGACTTACAGAACATTAAGGGCAAGGAGGACATTAGTCCAGAGCCTCTTCTTCGAATCGATTCCACGAGGCCGTCTGGACAACACCTTCCGTTACTGACGTATCTACCCCCTGACCCGTTCCCACCGAACAGAGCAGAGCTGCAAACAAAGGTGCAGAGAGCGCATCCCCTATCGCGCCAAGAATTGGTAATGTTGCAAACGGTTCTGATCCTTCCAACCAGAAGTCACCCATTTTCGGCAAGGCATCGAGATGTCGCACCTCCTAGAGTTGCAAGGTTCACTTCATTAAGTATTTGATCAAACACAAAAAGATAAAATCTCCATCCAATCAATACGGAGCGAGAGAGCTCAGTCAAACATTCAACAGACTAAGGAAGCAGACTAAGCAAACCCTATCATGGTGTGCAACGAAATGGAAGGCGAGGCGGGGCGAGGCACAGTACCGGTGAGCGGAGGAGGCCAGCGAAGCGGCGGCGGAGGGAGCGGCCGAGTTGCGCGCCGGCGAAAGCCGCGATGACGTTCGGCCTCCAATCGCGGCCGTCTCCGCCGCCGCCTCCGCCGCCGCCGCGGCCGGAGGAGGAGCCGGGCGGGGGCGGGGGAGGCCACGGGAAGGAGGGGAGAGGAAGCAACAGCCACGAAGCCATGGACACCACCGCCTGTGTGTGGACCCCAGCGAGCCGCGACGCCTTTTTGTGTCTCCCTTTGCTTTGCTTTGCTTGGGGAGGCGGCATAGGAAGGAGCTCGGCCGTACGTGGGGCTGTCAACTGGCTAGTCTGGGTTCGTGGGGGCCTTGGAACGGGTAATGTGAGCGGAGCCTCTAGCCCACGGCCCCACGAATTTAGGCCCATATCTACATTAAAAGGTTCTACTAGGTAGAAAACACAAATCCGAGTTCGGACGGAAAATTATTACAGAGTTGATGTGAAATGTCCGGTAGATTCCTATGGTTTTTTCTAGAAAAGAAAAATATTTAAACATCCCAGCTTGTAAGTTACTAAGTAGAACGATGCATATAACTTATTTCTTATTACAACACAACTCAATTAGATCCTATGGTTTAGCCATCGCTTGTTGGGTAATTTTGTAGAAAACATCAAATGGTCCTTTGGAACATATCGATCTGTCTAGCATGAAGGCGGTAAGTAGCACAACAGTTATGTCTCAAATTATAAGTTGTTTTGATTTTTTTCATCTAGTTTGTTATGTATTTAGTTTAGTATTATTATTATTATTATTATTATTATTATTACATTATTACATCTAGATGTGTACTAAAACGGATGTACGTAAAAAAAATCAAAACGACTTATAATTTAGTAGCGGACGAATGGAAGCCGGGAGCTGGATCCAGCGCCAGTCGTGAGCTATTCTATCCCCACTTCCTTCCTATATAGGACAAGCAAAAATGTGCCAATGTACTTTGTAGGCTTGTTGTACTAGCAACTGCCTTTCCTTGACTGACAGTGAGTGGCTCCCAAGCCGCCCGCGCCATCGTCCTAGTAGTGCGATCGGGTGTGCGTACTGTACAATCGAAAAGCGTACTACAGATCGATCGATCGATCCCCCGATCGTGCCCAACGGTGATGCTGTCGTGCGCATGTGACTCAATGGAATGGAATCGCACGGGCCGTCTCGTCTCGTGTTGTGTCTCGTCAATTCAGCAGGAAACAGTCGACGGTAAAAAGGCGTTTTGCGAAAAGAGAGCTACCGCTACTAGCTAAGTTTAACAGGTTAACGACTTTGGTGAAAGTTGATCCGGCGGCTGCTGAGGCGTTGCATTCATTCGAATTCGAAATCGAATCAAACGCGCGCCGAGGAAAACCGCCTCCTAACCGACGACTGACTTTTCCTGGGCGAGTGGCGCGGCGAGGCGAGGTGACGGACGCGCACACTTGCATTGCATTGCGTTGCATCACCGCCGACGCCGACGACGCATCGCACCGAGCGGAGGGAGGCAATGAGTAAAGGCGGCCTCCGCTCTCTGAAAGGCCGTGCGTCGGCGTGCCTTTTCCCGGAGGTCTTCCCCCGGTTCCGGTGCCAAGACAGCCTCACCGCCTGGCCTTCTCGGCGTACTACTAGTCAATTCCACCTCCTGCGGGCGCGGTCCTTCCTGCCCTTTTTGAGGAAGGTGGCGAAGACTTCGATCAGGGCTCATCATTCTGCCCAGGAACGAGGTACCAGGCACCTACTGCCAATAATTCATCGCGTATTCCCCGGAATCACTGCCACCCAGCCAGTGAGTGAATCAGTCAGCCTGCCAGGCTGCCAGATTGGGTGGATTTCGTTTCGCCCACAGGGCCACAGGCCACAGCTATACGGCTTGACATTTTCCCCGTGTTTGTTCGTTCTTGTTGGAGCGGCAACTGCCAAGGAACTTCAGAGTGAAGCATGGCTATTGACAGCTGTTCTTGGAAGGCCTCCTCGGACAAAAAAAGAATTGATCCCTAGAGTTGTTTTTTCCCCCTTTTATTCAAGAATTTATTCAAGAATCTTCCATTGCTAGTTGCCAACGTTGTCATTTCTAGATTCATGCAGGTTCTCAAGTAAATTCTGCAACACTAGTCAACGAATAGGCATAGTTGGCACGCTTGCGATTTCCCTTGGTTTTCTGAGTTGAGAAAATATTAGAACCTTCTCTGGGATAAAAAAAAAAGAGTAGAATTTAGCAGGTTCCGATTTGTACAAAAAGAAATTTCACTGACATTATGTTTGTACTCCTTGGAATAAAATAAAACTCGCAATCCTATGCGGATTTAAAATGTCGAAAAAAAAATCGTAGCCTTCCCATCCAGGATCCAGCACAACTATTTAGAATTAAAGAGTGAATGGGAGAGACAATGGAAATCTTCTTGTTATCAGGTCCAACCTCATGTTACATTTTCTATCATGGGCACTCTAAATCCTCTCTTTTTTTTCTATTCATGCGTGTTGAGAATCCTGTGTCCTTTTTTTCTTTTTCGTGCAACTAGGCACCAGCAATGAGAAGTAATATCAGATTATCAACACGCCAGCTTTAGAGACGTCGATGGCGATCCGGACCGGCCGGTGCAAATTGGGCATGCAGCGACTGCATGGTCCATGCATTACTCCCTGTCGGACGCCAGATTTTTTTCTTCAATAAACTGGACCGTGAGCAAGCATCAACGTGACTGGAAAAGCTAGAGGAATAATGTAAAAAAGTACAAGCTGTTACCATACGACATCAAAGAGGCTAGTTACATCATAGCCTGACCAGACTGAAAGTCTGCTTTTTGCAGCTTCGTCGTGGTAGAATGAAGAACGAAGTACGTCGGTGAGTGACGAGTGCGGGTTGAAATCCGCATTTGTTTTCGCTGAAATTAGTGGAGTAGTATCGATGCTTTGCTTCATCTCTGTCTTTTCTCTGCTAGTATTATTCTCTTCTAGAATCGATACCGTGTTGCAGCTTTGGATCATCCGTTGCAATACACAGTATGCCAGTTGTTATTGTCATTTGGACTTTGGAGCATGTTGTGTTCTATGCAGTGATTTCTACCGATCTTTCCATGTTGGTGCTTAAAATGTTGGTAACTCTTTCAGCTTCAGTATTTCTTGCAAACAAAAATATGGGTAGATCTGCCGCAATTTTATGCCTCTGGCTCTGCCTCTCCTTTTTGCAAAAAAGCAAGTGCGGTTCCTCCCCTTGTGCAGGGCCCTTCTTTGTGTGAGACTAGACCTAAGCTTCTACTGGGTTTGGTGGTTTGCTACTGTCTCACGACCTGTTTTAGTTTTACACACTCCACGTTCATCTCCAATTCTCCAGCGGCCGTGGCTTGGGAAAACGATTAAGTATGCCACAAACGACGAAGGCTTCATGGTTTCATTCATAGTAATTTTTTTTTATGAAATTCAGAATGAGGAGTGTACTATTTTTTTGACCGAAGTCAATAAGGGAAACCCCTACCCTTATATTTTTGATTTTTTTTAATAATGCCCCGGCCTAAAATTCGCTCCCACTGGAATTCGAACTCAGGACCTGAGGGGTGCCTCTAGAGTATTAGGCTGGCTAGAACCCAACATCCTTTAGCACGAGGAGTGTACTATAGTATATAAGTGAGATATTTTTGGTAATAGGACTAGAAAAACAGGAGTACGTGGTTTGTCAGAGCATGTGCAGTACTAGTACGTATGGGCCACTGCAGTAAGAAGAAAGAGAGAAAAAAGAAGGGGTTGCAAAAAGGCTTATCTGATCACTGATCTCGCTCGCGCAAGGACGCGAAAAGATAGCTCCCGCCGGCCACCACCACGGCGCCGCCTCTTTGCTTGGTGTGGTGGGCGAGATGAGTGGGTGGAGACATGGAGATGGAGTGGAGCACTGGATTGGAGGCCGAAAATACTCAGGTATATGCTGTGGACCATCGGTGGTCCGTGATGGTGGATTGGTGGGTGATGCCCACGGCCACGGTTATTCAGTCCACCACTCCATGGGTTTCTCCCGTGGACCGTGGTGGCCTGCTGCATTGCGTTTGAGTGCAAGGAGCATTCCTCCATGGTGTATATTTTTTTTTTTTTTTTTGAAAGATCCGGCACAAGTCCGGCATAAATTAATAAGGAGGAGAATTACATGCGCCAAAGCAGCGCAGAACAACTTCCGCGCTTGGACAGACCGCCAAGCTTTGAAAACTAAATAGACTACTCACATTCTAAAAACAACCGGTGTGCATCTTCAGTTGCACTACCACGGGACCTCTAACATGTCTCGTCCCTCCTCCTCGCAGAATTGCAGCTAGGGCCTTGCAAAGCTCCAAATTGTCGAAGCCACGCCTTCCGTATCGCCTTGATTGCCTTCTCCCGGAGGTTTTGCCCCAATTTGTCGATGTACTCGTGGTGGCCGCATCAAGAGTCGACGACTCGCCATTGACGAGTCCACCTCACGCGCAAAGCTTGAAGCTTCGACGTTGTGCCACCGCGGCACGCCGGAAGGACGAGCGGCCCGGGCGCAGCCGGAGCGGGTGGGAGCTAGAGCCCTTCTTCTTAGTCCGGGTTCCCGACCTCCGGCCCGCTTCACAACAGAAGGTTGAGCCGGCCTTGGTAGTAGCGGCTCAGAACCTTCTTAAACATCATCTCGACGGAGGAGGCGCAAGCACTGTTGTCCTCCTCGCATTCACCAACGCCTTCGAGTCTTCGACTTCCTGGACATCCTGCTCGGGAGGGTTGCCAAGACAACCTCAGCCCCGTACCAATCGGCCGCAGCGGGTCGAAACCTCCGGGGAGGTGACCTCCGGGGTGGTGACTGGTGCAATGGGTGAGCCCACAACCGGGAGCGGCGACAAGCTCGCCCAACATGGGGTCAACCCATATCGGAGGATCCATCTCCACGCCAAGCATCGACATGAGAGGCTCCGCGCAACAGGAAGGTGTGCAATGGCTACGTCGTCAGTGGAGGTGGGTGCCAGTCCACCGCAGGTGTAGACTTGCGTCGCCGGTGTCGTCGTCGAGCTATGTCGGCGTCAGCTCCCCCCCGCCACACCCGTCTGGTAGGCCGGAGGGTCGACGACGTGAGCCGAGTCGCCACCCCTCGCAGCGAGCCCCGGCTCGAGGGGATGGGGAAGCGAGCCGGGAGCGGAGCTTGGCGGAGATGGGTTCTCGCCGACCTTGGCGACAGTGGCGGGAGATGTGCCCGAAGCCCATGCACCTGAGGCAACGAACAGGGTCCCGCAATGTGCGACGCGGTGGTCGGTGCCGAGACAGCGGAAGCAGCGGCCATCGAAGGCCGACGGGGTCTTCCGTGGGCACGTGCCATGTCCCTCGGTGCGCACCCCTGGCGCTGCTGCGACCGTGGCGCCTGCGCCGGCTGCTCAGGGTGCTGGGGGAGTACACGCTGCCAGCCATCGATGTCCGGGGCAGTCGCCCTTCGCCGAGGCCCCAGCCGCTGGTGGATGGGGATTCGCCCAGACACGGCAGTGGGATCCTGCCGACTTGCGTCCGAGCGCCGCTGCTGCGCAGCGCGCTCGCCAGCAACCGCAGCGGCCCTCACCCTCCGGCGACGATGGCGGCGGCGGTGGCGCTGACGGTGGCGCCTCACTGGTCCTGTAGCTTCGACACCAGCAGCGCTCATGTCGGCAACAACTCCCCTTGCCAACTCGACGCCCTCGGCGGAGTCGACGGTCGAAGCACCAACAAGGTGCAGGTTGTGCACGGCTGCCGTGGTAAGGCCCCGACAAGCTGCGTCGAGGTAGGGAGGTCCGCCTCCACGTCCCCAGCGTCATCCTCATTGCTGCTCGAGTCTTCGGCGACGGCGTCACTCCACCGCAGTAGCTTCGATCTGCCCGTGGAAGGGAAGAAGGGCGCGGCGTCAGGCGAGAGAGGCGAACCCCGGTCAGCCACATCACCATCCATGACACGGTGTCCGGTCTGCAGAGGAGACGGGGCCGTCGCAGGGGCCGTCATCCCGGCAGCAGAGGCTTCGGTGGCGGGGCCAACAGGGAGAATGAGGGAGACTGATGAAGGCACGCCCTCATCAACGTCTTCTGCGGGGGCAAGTTCCGACGGGGCCAACGGGCAGGGGCGGCTGCCGCCATGGCCCCCGACTAGCATGCCCTCGCTGTCCTTCGAATGAATCGGAGAGGAGGCAGGGGCGCAGGCGCCTGGTGTCGGCCACAGCCGCTGCTGCGTGGCAGGCGTGCCCACGGCGGCAGACCCCGCCTTGACGCCCGGGCCCTCTCCTGGGACTCCCGCCGAGGAGAAGGAGCTCGCCGGCACCAGGCCAGGGGCCGACGACGGCGTGGTGTCAGGGGCGGCCAGCTGCTGCTCTGCTGCTTCAAGGGCTGGGATCTCCGGGAGAGCAGGAGGAGACTCTCCAATACCGCCATGGATCAATAGATCGAGAGACAGGGGTTCTGGATCTGTGCTCGGAATGGGGAGGGACAGGGTAGGGTGGCCGGGCTGGGTGGTGGTGGCGGCGCCGTCACCGTCGCCTGGGAGAGGTGGTGGGTCGGGAGGTGGTGGGTCGGGAGCCATCCTCCATGGTGTATATTTGTATGGGTTGATATGATATGTTTATCCTATGGAAGCACGCATAACATTCATCTGGAGACTGGAGTACCTGCTTGGTGAAAATTTAGGAAGGGATTTACCAAGGAGATGATCCTCCTTAATTCGGTCACTTGAGCTTAGTTGGGAGCTGAAAATCAAATCCGTAGAGATGCAATTTTCCATCTGGTACCGATGTCACTGCAAGCGGAGAGGCATGACGGCATGATATCGATAAACCCCCAAAAGGTCCCAAAACATTTTGTACCGCTACCGCGCCCATGCCGCCGTTCTAGAACTAGCTAGGGGGAGGGAGGAACAAGGCTCGACGTGCCGCCGTCGTCCACGCCTAGAGACTCCCCCAAAGTCCAAAGCCTACCGCACGCTGCAAGATACCGGGCCTATACAGTGTCCCTACGCCCTACACGCGGCCACGCACGCGGCACGCCCGCCCCGAATCGGCGTCGCCCATGGATTCGCCCGCCGCAGGCCGCCCGCCCGCGCGCCGCGCCCACACACCAACCTGGGCGCGCCGTGCGTGCATCTGGTTCTGGATCCGCTGAATTCCTCGAGCGAACCAGATCGAGAACGCCGGTATGGAACGGGAACCTAGCCGAGCGAGAGGGACTGCTGTCCTGTTCTGTTCCCGGAGGTGGCCGCAGATTGGCCGATTGGCCGGCCGACCACCCGCGGTATAGGGCGGCTGCTCCTGTCATGAGACGTGAGACATGACGAATCAGACGACGCAGCGCCCTGGCGGGGTCGTTGGCCGCTCAGCACCAAATTTACTCCGCGTCAATGCGCGAGTGAGCGCAGGTAGCCGGCAGGCAACGTCGATGACACCGAGGTTGTCAACGATCGATGGATCCACACGCTTGCGCAGGCCGGCGAGCATGAATCTGAATTGCGCAGGCCGGCGAGCATGAATCTGAATCGTTGCAAATAGTTGAACGAGGCTCCTCGAATCAGGGTCACGGATTTGACATGGACGAAGTCTCCGCTTGCCAATGAAAGAAAAATAGCGGGAGTTTGACCGCTAACTCATGTAGCCATGTGTTGAAGCCTAAAAATACTACAAAAAATATTGGCAATTTGGCAACATTCTTAAGACTGGTTGATTTGAACGTGTCTTTTCTATCGTACCATGCCATTCGTAAGGCGGCACCACCTGTTTTTAACGTATATATGACAACGTCGTCGTCCAAGCAACCAGAGTTTAAACATGCATGTTGCAAGTTTCAATTCGCAAATCAGAAGTCGTGAAATGCAAAACTGGTGTCTTAAAATTTTCTGTTGACTATTGTAACGCCCGACTGGGGATAACGGTTAAGATTCCACTCTACACGTTGAATGGACCACACCTCGCTAATTAACTCTCTTTAGCGCTTTCGTCCCGCACGGCGCAAAGGATCGATCCGGAGTTAATAGCCTCCCGCAGCCCGTGCTTTTAAGCCGGCTCACTTCCCTCTCGCCCGGTTTGGGACTAAAGAAGTTACCGTGGCCGACGCTACACTACCCGCTGCCCATCCGCTACATTAACCCGACCATTCGCCCCAAATTTCAAACCAGACCGCCCATTATCATCTTGGCCCATTTTAGTGGGGTTTCACATCCACCCACCCTTAAGAACTCGACGTCCTCGTCGAGGGTTGAACCAACCTACCCAAACGGGACAAACGCCCAGATCAACTCTCTTGGCTCACGCCCGCATTACCGCTCCTCGGCCTGGCCCCATGCCCCTCTACGGAGCCATGCGCAACTTTTCCGAGCTCCCCGATCCATACGTCCCGTGAAACCGCGAGAGTTGGCTCGATACCACTTGTAACGCCCGACCCGGATAACGGTTAAGATCCACTCTACACGTTGAATGGACCACACCGCTAATTAACTCTCTTTGCGCTTTCGTCCCGCCACAAGCAAAAAGGATCGATCCGGAGTTAATAGCCTCCCTGAGCCCGGCTTTTAAGCCGGCTCACTTCCCTCTCGCTTCCGGTTTGGGACTAAAGAAGTTACCGTCGTCCGACGCTTACACATTACCCAGCGACCATCCGGTACATTAACGACCATTCGGCCTAGCCCAAACCGGGCCCGCCCATTATCATCTTGGCCCATTTTAGTGGGGTTTCACAACTATTGCGTTGTTGTTGCTTCTATGTGCTTTGTTGACTAGAACTTTATGTGACTATATGCGGTATTTGTTTGTTTTGAAAAAAAGAACCATATCCAAAGCTTCATTTCTTTATTGGGTCATCCGTTTGATCACTAGGTTAATTTCAGAGTAAAAATTGAGCATGTTGTGTTTAATAACCGCAAGAGATATCGAAGGGAAAGGGACAATATAATTAGATCATACTCCCTCCGGGATGGTATTAGAAGTCGTTTATGACAAAAATGACACGGTCTCCAAAACACAACTTTGACCTCTTATTATTATAAAAAATATTTTTGGAGATGTGATATATGTATACTTTTATCAAAGTATTTTTTAAGACAAATCTACTCATATAATTTTTACATTTATAAACTCAACAACTTAAAAGTTATTGATGAGTTATATTCCGATGTTTGACTCAAACCTTGTCCAAAAACGACTTCTAATACCATTCCTGAGGGAATATAAAAGAGGATGGCGTGCGACCTGTAAAAAATTCTTATCTATATGGAGCCTGGTGCATGAAGAAACCGGCGGGTATCTTTTAAAATTGATATAATATGTATTTTCGATAAGTTTAAGCAGGCATGTTTCCCCTAGCTTGTGTAATCTAGTTAATAGATGGCAAAGAAAAAAAAAAGGAGAAAATTACATGCTTTGGCCTTTTAAAAAAGTTTGGCTATATCCAGTTATCTATATAGCACAAAAAAATTAGAAATGTGAAAAGTCTCTTATTGCCTTCTTCTCTCTGTGTGGTTCCGAGCCCATGGGCTCTTCATGAGAATGGCGCAAGGCGGAGGCGTGGCACGATGAGGAGTCCATGGCGAGAGAACCTTGGGTAAGGAAGGGCAACGATGTGGCTTGTCATTTGATCCGAATGAGTGTTAAACGACCTACATTAGAGAAGGGGGCTCATGGTATATGGATTGGACCCGAGACGTCTTTTTTTTTCCTCTAATAATTTGACAATGGCTAACATATGTGTCATATTATTTGTTGTTTTTTTCTCTAACAAAACCAAAAAATTACTCTACCTTTTCAACGAAATATAGACATGAAACCGCTCTTTTGTTAGAAGTTGAGATGGAATAATCTTTTCCCCATTCTTCCTAATCAAACGCACACGCACCCTTGGCGAACACACTCATCAACCGAGTTGGCCTCAAGTCCCTCTCGCGAGATCTCGCTTCTCTCCGTCTCTCTCCCACCGGCGCCGGCGCCAGCGCCACGCCGCGCGCATCGGCCGTCGTCCTTCCGCCCATCCCAGCCCAACCCGGCAACCACCAATCCGTGGCCCGCGCCGGCCTGGTCCCGGTCTAGCAAAAAGCCGCCCCCGCGGCACGTGCCCAAAGCTTGGACGCACTCACGTCACCGCACCACACGACGACGCCTCCCCTCTCCATTCCCAGATCCGAATTCGGCGGGCGCCACTGACAGCCTCGTCTCGTCTCCTCCTCTTCCCGGCGCCGGCGGCCTGCGCAAGCGGCCAAGCTCCACCAAAGGCTCGCGGCCGAAGCCCACAACCCCCGCGCGTCTCCCGCCCAGGCCAACCAAACGAAGTCCGCGACCGCGAGGCCAGATCACCCCGCCCTGGGCCGCGGCGCAGGACGCGCCAACATCCCCCTGCCTGTAGGGCCCACGCGGCAGCGAGACGAGACGGGCAGGTCGGCGCGGAGCTGGTCACCTCACCTCACCTTCCCTCCTCCCCTCCCCCCGCGGTGCGGTGGTTATAAGAGACCCCTCCGCCCCGTCCTCTCCTCTCTTCTCTCCGCTCCACCCACTCCCGCTCTGCTCCATTCGATCTGCCCTGCCCCCGCTTGCACGGCGCGGCGCGTCTGCTCTAGGGATTGGATTTTGATTTGATTTGTTTTGAGACGGAGATCCGCCAGAGATTGACGGAGGCGTCGGGGCCGGGGAGCGGCGGCGGCGAGGGATGGACGGCCACGGCGGCGCGGCGGCCGGCAAGCTGACGCGGACGCCGTCCTCGCTGCTGCGCTCGCCCACGGTGCGCAACTGCTCCTCGTTCCAGGCCGTGGTCATCGAGGACCCGGAGCCCGACGACAAGAAGGCCCAGGCGCACCCCAAGGCCCAGCCCCACCACTTCCACCCCGGCGTTGGCGGCGGCTTCGGCCCCGCACACCCGCTGCTCGTCCTCGCGCTCCCGCTCGCCTTCCTGCTCCTGCTCCTCCTCCTCCGCGGCAGCGGCGGCGGAGGCGACGGCCACCACCTCGCCCTCCTCGCCGCGTCCGCGGCCGCCGCGCCGCAGCCGCCGCGGGGCCGCGCGCCTGCTCCGTGGCCGCCTGCGCCTGCGCCGCTCCCCGGGCTCCGGCTCCGTCCAGTGGTTCATCGGGGACGACGACGAGAAGCCGCACAAGCGGGCGGACAAGGGCGCTGCCGCCGCCGCGGGGGGCCGCGCCGCACGGCCGCGTCGTCCGCGAGGGCGTCGAGTTCTACAGCAATGGGGACTGCTACGAGGGCGAGTTCCACAAGGGCCGCTGCAACGGCAGCGGCGTCTACAACTTCTTCGGCAAGGGAAAGTACGAGGGCGACTGGGTCGACGGCAAGTACGACGGCTACGGCATCGAGAGCTGGGCCAGGGGCAGCCGCTACCGCGGACAGTACCGCCAGGGCCTCCGCCACGGCCACGGCGTCTACCGCTTCTACAGCGGCGACTGCTACGCGGGCGAGTGGGCCGGCGGACAGAGCCACGGCATCGGCGCGCAGACCTGCTCCGACGGCAGCTCCTACGTCGGGGAATTCAAGTGCGGCGTCAAGCACGGCCTCGGGAGCTACCATTTCAGGTGGGTGCTCCAATTCCACGCTGATCCATTCCCTGGCTATTGCTTGGAACTCTGAACACGGCTTGCTGATTCCGATCGCGCTGCTCAAATTTGTTTCAGAAACGGTGATCGTTATGCGGGCGAGTACTTTGGGGACAAGATCCACGGCTTTGGTGTCTACAGCTTCGCCAATGGCCATTGCTACGAGGGCTCCTGGCACGAAGGCAAGAAGCAGGGGTTTGGGATGTACACATTCCGGAATGGCGACAAGCGATCGGGGGACTGGGATTCTGGCACTCTCAGGACCCCCTTGCCACCGGCTGATCCTTCTGTTCAGCGTGCCGTACAGGTAAACAACAATTTTCCTGTGCTCATCTGTCTTTACAAAAATTACCTTCTGCAGTGCAATTCTAATTCTTATGGTGGTTCTTTCCATTCATTCAGGCTGCTCAGCGAGCTGCGGAGAACGCATTTCGCTTGCCTAGAGTGGATGAGCAGGTCCACAAGGCGGTCATGGCCGCTAACAGGGCGGCCACGGCCGCTCGAGTAGCGGCGATCAAGGCAGTCCAGAACAGGATGGATGGGAAATTTTGTGATACCTATGTGTGAATTTGTTGTGTGCTAGACCATGTTTTCTTTTCTTTCCCCTCTCCTAACTGTACATTAGGGTAGTGTTGAAGGACAATAACTAATCAGTGAGGTCAGACGACCGGGGCAGCACAACCGCGTGCTCCGAGTCAGGGTTGGTTCAGCAACGAACGGGAGCTGACGAAGAAGAGCGGAGCTGGCAAAGAAACCATTTGCTAGAAACGGCTCTGATTCTGCCATATCGCCATGGCTATCGGAGGTTCCCTTCCTCCCTTCCTTGCAACAAGCTGTAACTGTACATAGATCCCAGTGTATCAATGGAAGAGCGAGTTTTTCCAGTGCCCTGTTCAGTGTTCATTCATCATTCACTGCTTATTATTACCACTCCTAAATTATCTCTGTGGATGTGTGCAGGGCCTGCTGCACACAGTCACAGGATTTTAGTACTACGTACTCCTGTGATTGCTTTGCATCTGCGTCCCCCATTGCTCCAACCTAAATCTTGACTGATTAGTTGGACTCCCATGTGCAGTGATTCTCCATTTGCAAATGTTGTACTTGGTGGTGCACATGGGGCACTGTAAATTTCCCTCTTGCTCTTGTCCTGCAACTTGTATATCTGTGGTGGTGTAGGTCACACATGACATAAATAATTTCCAGTGGCCGCCTGTGTTGTGTTGTCGATCCACTCCCTGCACCTGAGCCCACTGTGTTTCTGAAATGAAACCTAGGGAGAGCAATTCATTCATCCATCCATTCATAGCTTTGGGGGGTCCCCTGGCCTGGCTCTGGCTGCTCAAGATTTTTGCACCACAGCGGGGGCATGAATGCTGGAGAAAGGATTCCGGAAATGTGAAGCTGGCACAACGCATTGTTGGTTGCCGGGATCACCTGTTGCTTCAAATTCTTGCGTTAGGACAGCTATGCTATGCCCATCTCTCAATTGTCCTTGCACTCATTCCATAGTGTCAGAAATGGTGATAATTCTGAACCTTTTGTCCCCGTATACACGTTCTTATCGATCATTGTTCTTACTAGCTTTTTGGGAACAGTGGGGGTGAGGAAATGGGTTGACCTGTAAAATGTCGAGTTCAGGAGCAATGAACATGCCAACATGCAGACATGGCCCAGCTGCTCTAACCTACTCCCTCCGTCCCAAAAAAATAAATGACGTTCTTGGCTTCCCGAAAAACATCTACCGGCAATTATATATTAAAATAGGATTAATATTTATATTACATAATTAGTATCATTGGAAAGATCTTTTGATCTAGTTTTTAACAAATTTATTTGGAGATTTAAATCTTACTATGTATTTTCTATAAATCGAGCCAAACTTGTAAGACGAAAAACCCAAAAACGCCGTTTATTTTGGGACGGAGGGAGTAGAAACTGTATGTATCCTAGACGGCTCGACACATCCAACAGGCTCAACACTCACACTTGTGTTTTGTGACCTCGATCGAGCACAGACCGAACAGGAGATAATCTGGGAGCTTGTGTGATACTAAATTGCCTCTGTTTTGCTATGGAGTTTTGACTAGGTTTTCTATGCGCAGGAGAACCTATGCTACGCTGAATCGTTCATGAAGCTGACTCTGAACAAGTATGTGAAAACAATGTACAAGTCTGCAGCTTGTTGCGCAAGGACATTGATGACGGACGATCGCATATATTATTCATGTGTTCTTGGAGAGACTAATCCTTGTGCTATCTGTTCTCAGCCTGATCTTATCTCACGCCATCATACAGTCTTAAAGCAAGTGCATCATTTTGTTTTTCCCCCATACATAAGTTGCACAAGCTGTTCTCCACGCCGGCCACTGTGCTTGGCAAGAGCTTTGAGCCAAAAAGATGGGCGGCCTGAAGAAACTGCGGCTGGTTTTATGTCAGGCCAGGAGCAGGAGCAGGAGCAGCTTCTTCTGTGATTGGAATGGAATGGAAAGCAGCGTACAATCCAACTCGTGCCTCTCTTTGCTCCCCTGCTTTTCTTTTTCTTCTTCTCCTGTCTACTACGGGAGGGAGCAACGGGCTCGAGACATCATAATTGGTCACACTCATCGCATCGACTAATTAAACTCGGTTACGGGTCGAACAAAGCATGATAACCTGCTTATTAATTCCTCAATCATCGCGAGATGTTAATCAGACGACAAGATTGGCATCTCGGGCTGAAATATTATCATTTCATTTACTCAGTTTCATATTCCAATTATTCAGCCATTCATATAACTTTCTTCTTTGTGTCTGTGAGTTTCCTGCGTGAAAGAAACGATAGACATAGACCACCATGTTTCATGATGCTCGCTTGCGTGAGAAGCGAAGGTGTCACACAGTGACCCCTCCCTTTTTCGTGCCTTTTTTTTTTACCGGGCTCTGAAAAATCTCTGTGCCGTCCCCATTCACGGCTCCAAATTCAGCGACGGCGACGCCGCAAATAAAACGCCCCTTTCATCCTGTCGCCGTCAGGTGAGGTAGCCACCCTCGCAAAATCTAAGCTTTTCTCGCCATTTTGTATGTGTGCGGTGCGAGTACGATACATCACCCATGAGGTGAGATACGACGACATCGTCGTCGACTGGTAGAAGAAAAAGGTAAAACAAATGCACTGCGCCCGAACTTTGCGGCCACAAATAGGTCCCGAATTGAAAACCTGGCCATCCGTAAAATTTAACTTGCAAAAACCCGTTCACCCTGCCTCCAACTTGCAAACCCGTTCACCCCACCGCCAAGGTTTTGCATGGCTGCATTTGTTGCGGACGTGATTTGCTTTACAGATAACCCGGATTTGCTACAATAACCGCGGTTTTGTTTTTTTTCCTTTTCTAATTTATTTCGGTGAATCTTCGAAAAATCATAACTCTTCGATACGACATCGGATGAAGATGATTTTTATATAAAAATTATAGCCCTCGACGAGATCTATAACTTTTTAGTTTTGAATTTTTTCATTTGATGACGTTAAGGTGCTCAAAAAAATTATATAAAATTACAAAGACTATAATAATCACGCACTTACGCTTGTCACATTAGAAATTAGTTTCTATATATTGTTTCGACGCTGTAGCAAGTGCATGGCTCGGTGTAGAACAAAGGCGGGCGGCATCGCACCTAGGAGGTTTGGGCGGACTCAAGGCTAATGTCGCACCAAAAAAATGCGACAAGCGTAAGTACACGATTATTATGGTGTCAGTAATTTTATATAATTTTTTTGAGCACCTTAACGCCATCAAATAAAAATTCAAAACTAAAAGTTATAGATCTCGCCGAGAGCTATAATTTTTATATAAAAATCATCTTCATCCGATGTCGTCGATCAAGAGTTATGATTTTTCAAGATTCACCAAATAAATTAGAAAAAGGAAAAACAAAAACCGCGGTTATCTGTAGGAAGAACCGGTTATCAGAAAAATCACGCCCGCAACAAGTGCTTATGCAGCCATGCAAAACCGGACGCTCGCGCTGAACGGGTTTGCAAGTTCGGCGGCCCGTGAACGGGTTTGCAGCGCTCGGCGGCCGATGACCGGCTGAACCGACCTATTCACACACCGCGCAAGTTCGCGCCGCCAGCATTTACCTCAAGAAAAAAATATGGGAGCGCCGTACGTGGTGTGACTGCGAGATCCGACAAGGGCGCGGGACTAAGGGCAGCCGGCCATCGGGCCATGGAAAGCATCGCCTGGCTTGTAGTTTTCGCCTCGTCCCAAGCGTCTCTCTGGACGCAACCACTTCGTAGGACGGTAGCACAACACTTTTGCCGGCTTTCCTCCCAGGAAGGAAGAACACAGCATGCGTACATTTTTTTTTTTTTTTTTTTTTTTGACATGGGAGTTGTTTTATTTCCTCCTCGTGTATGTATCAGTCACTTTCACACACCGAAAGAAAGAAAGAGAAAACATGAAGGGAAAAAAATGTCCATGGAGTAGGTGTGGTGTGGTGTTTCTGCTGGTGACCCGTGACCCAGAGGATTTTCGTCGAATTCGTGTGGGAAACCATCGTGGATTCGGTCGATTTGCTGCTGTTCGTGGGTTTGGAATTTAAAGCCGATGAGCGTTTTTGCCCGTGTCAAAGTGGTGACGCCGCAGGTTGGACCTGCGGTTTCGTTTCCGGTTTGTTGGTGGTGCATCGGTTCAGGTTCAGGACCTCAGTCTCGCATCGCCGGCGCGCCGGGTAGGTGGATGGCGGACGTGTGCGCTGACTGCCGGTGCCGGTGTTGGTGGGTGGTGGATCATGGAGCCAGGTAACACGGGCGGACATCATATTCATATCGCTTTGGTGCATTTTTTGAGTTGAAAGGAGAGGCCAGTTGCCGTTTCAATTTTCAAATCTGAATTCCTAGGTGACTTGTCTGACTATTGACAGGAAGGGAGCGGAGCTTGTTGAGCCATTCCACCTGTTTCACATCCAGAGCAGTGGCAGCTGAAGATATGTTTCTGAGCTTTGTTGAATTCGGAACTTTAGTACAGTAGAATTTTCCAGGTTTCTCCAGTCAAATCATATCTTCAAAAGCGCATACTGTTTGAAGCCTTCACCATTTCCATTTTGTGATTCTATGGCACAGCTGTTTATTCCCAAATAATTACATACCAGTCCCTTTAGATTTGAGTGTGTCGCATAATATAAGCTCATGACGTTTTGTTGATTCATCCATCATCAGACAGCCTAATGGCCAATGTTTCCAAAACCCAAAAATTGGCGATAAGATAAGATAGTAGTACTACTAGTACTAGCTTTAAAATAATCAGGATGTCTGATCATTGCATCTCGATGCTGGCAGTGTCAGTCTCTTCGCTTTGAACCTGCACCTTTGTTTTTTTGGTTTCTCAAGCTACCAATCGGGAACTGCACACCCCCTCAATCCTCATGGGAGAAAAATACTCCAGAATCTTGGTCTTGGAACGCTACACTACACCGTTCAATCGAGTAGAGTTTAACCACTGCTCATCCATGCCACTCTTTCAATTTCAAGCATGTGAGCGAGGTCGGCAACCAGCGCATGGATTCGATTGGATAGGATTGGTCTCAGCTCAGGCTCTCCCAGCAACAGACAAGGCTCATATGGCGCAGCCTCGCCCATATGCAGCTACGCCAAGTGTTCACTTCCCCTCCACCAACCCAAAAAGTGTTACAGTTTCCTATCACATCAAATCTCTTAACGCATACATGAAGTCTTAAATGTTGATAAATAAAAATTAATTACACAGTTTAGTCAAAAGTACGAGACGAATCTTTTAAGCTTAGTTAGTCTATGATAGAATAATAATTACCAAATACAAACAAAAAGTGCTACGGTACCCGAACCCAAAATATTTCACCAACTAAACACCCATTCAATTTACAAAGTACACGGCCTTGTCTGACGCATCACTCAAACGGAAATTATTTGTCCGGTAGGCTTTCCATCATCAGGCACCGTCTGTTGAGTGCCTGACGCTGCCAAGGCGACGCCGGTGGGGTTGACGAGGGCCCAACATGGCCAACGAACACGAGAGATAATGTATTTATTCGCTGTACGTACCGGTCGCTATATGTGTGCGTGTGAGAGGGAAAATCAGCAAAATTAGAAGGGCAGGAACAGACACGAGACGTGCATGCCGGCGTTGGTGACTGACTGATTGCGAGGTGTGAACCTGGAAGGGATAGAGGCATCGTGAGAGGATATGACAGGCCGTATCGATCATATGGGATGGGCGCATACGTTTCGAGTGATTGAATGATTTTTTTCCATGCCAATGTTTTTCTTCAACGGTTTTGGTTGGGCAGGAGCAGGATGGTCAGTGTAGGGTGCTGGATAGAGATGTAGCAAGTGCAGATGTAGTCGTGCGGAATCATGGGACGGAGAGATGCAACAAGTGATGTTAATTTAGGGTGTGTTTAGAAGCCAAAATTTTGGCTGAAAATTCCCAGAAGCGTGTCACATCGCATTAATCGTAGAAGACGCTTTAGCTTTGTTAGTGGTAAATATTATCCTATTATGGTGTGTAAGAGCCAAAAGAATCGCCTCACAACGCATATCTAAATCGTGCAATTAGTTTTTATTTACCTAAATTTTATAAATGGTAGGCAGTCAGTCTTTGGAGTGCGTTGAATGTTTCGATGTGATAAGATGTGATGGGAATGCGGAAATTTTGGAGAAAATTTGGGGCTTCTAAACACACCCTTAACCCAAAAGTCGTACCCCTAGATGGTCTCACGGCTACGAGTTTCTCCAGGATAGTGCGTGGTCGTGGAGACAACAGTTTTAGCCCAGAGGAAAAGGTGAAATAAAAATGTTTTCTTGTACTAGTGCTTGGCTAACTTCTCGATCGATGACAAGTAAAAAGTCTGAGAGCGCTCGAAGGAAAGTAGGAGAACGATGTCACTGTTTCAGGGATTTGGTTTGATCAGTTTATTGGCCGCTATGACTGTGATGATAGGATTGATTGTGAAAAAAAAAGAGAGGTGAACACATAGCGGCCACATATTGCTTAGTAGGTTACAAAAGTGTACCGGCAGCTATCCTGATCCATCACCATCTGCTTACACACAGACAAATAGTAAAGACACTAGGAATGAAGTCACTGACAGGATCACTATTGCTAGGAAAAAAAAGGTAGTACACGCATCCGGCAGCAGTTGAAACCTAGAAGCAAATTATTCAGCAATCACCAGCAACATGGAATTTTCCCGGCCCTTCATTTCTTCCTGAGCCTCGTCTTCATCCGCTCAACCGCGCCCCGCAATGTACCTTCATCCTTGCAGAAGGTAAACCTCACCAGGTTCTTCCCCTCCTCAGGGTTGAGATAAAATACGCTCGGTGGTATAGCAGCCACGCCGACTTCACGAATCAAGTACTCGCAGAACTCTATGTCATTGTTGAAACCGAATGGGGTGTGGTCGACCATGATGAAGTATGTTCCACTTGATGGGTAAACAATAAACCCTGCGGCTTCTAGTCCTTCTAACAGTATAGCTTTTTTCGCGCTGTAGTCCCTCTTCAGTTCTTCATAGTAGCTATCTGGTGCTCTCAGAGCTGCTGCCGCTGCAGCTTGCATTGGTGTGCAGGTGGCAAATGTCAGGAATGAGTGTGCTTGCCTAAGACCCCATGTCAGGTGTGGTGGTGCGATTGCCCACCCGATCTTCCATCCTGTAAGAGAGAATGTCTTCCCCAGAGAGTTCATGGTCACAGTCCTCTCATACATGCCTGGGATAGAAGCCATTGATATATGATCAGCCTCAAATGCCAGCTTGTCATAGACCTCATCAGAAAACAGCAAAACATCATTTTCCTTGCAGAGGGTGGCGATAAATTCAAGCTCCTCTCTAGTGAACATTTTCCCGGTTGGATTATGCGGTGTGTTTATCATTATCGCTTTGGTGTTCTTGGAGACTGCCGCCTTCAACTCTTCAAGTGGGACTGCGAAATCTGAGCACGGAGGGTAATGGCCGTTACATTGGCACCAGCCATCGACATCATAGCCTCATATGAATCGTAGAATGGAGCAAACAATATCACCTCATCCCCAGGATTAATCAGACCTAATATTGTTGAAGCTATTGCTTCAGTGCATCCAGATGTAACAGTAACTTCTTTGTCAGGGTCAACTTGCAACCCACTATCCTTCAGGAACCTTTCAGCAATAGCTGAGTTCAGTTCAGGTATACCAAACCCTCTTGCATACTGATTCTTCCCAGCATTGATAGCTTGAATTGCAGCCTCTTTCACAAAGTCTGGACCATCAAAATTCGGAAATCCCTGGCCAAGGTTTATTGCTCCATGCTTGATGGCAAGCATGCTCATCTGAGTGAAAATTGTTGTCTTGAACTTTTCCAACCGCTTTGCGACCTGCAATGCAGAAACTGAACATGGGTCAAATTCCAAGCTCAAGGTAGTCTTGCAACCGCATCGAAGAAAATAGCCAAATTGCAAACTCAAGGTAGTCTACTTTGACAGCAAGTAAACCCACTGCTATAAGGACAGACATAATTAAACCATGTCTGAAACAGGAATTTCGTTTGATCACCCTATTACTAAAACTTTCATAAAATATTCTTTCATGATGTCAGCTGGACTTGAACACAATGTACACTGGGCATGGGAATTGGAAACAGCAAATCGATAATGGACCCTACATGAGACCTCAGGCTGACAAGTCAAAAAACTCATCCGTTATCATCTGCCATAACCATATTGAACAAGTGATGGTCAACAAGAATCCGAAACTAATACTTATGAGGTATGAACTGTAAACCAATCCAAATACTATATAGAACACTTTCATCTCAAGCTGAAACGTAAATAGATCGTTTTTCAAGGTCTGACACAATAAAAATAACCAAAGTAGGCAAACCATGACCCCAGGATGGACCACTGGGTTTTATCTTATACCTATGAAGTATCGAATTATGGATCTGAAATAGTGCATTCGTATAGGTGGCTTTACCTCAGAGCCCTATGCTAGAGGTATGGACAGAGGAACAGTTCCTGATGAAATTACTTTGCTTACACGGTGTCTCGCAAAAATGCAAATGTAGCTTTTCATATGGACACCTATACTGACCGCATGCTTAAATACATGTGAGACTGCCTGAGGAACCTCAGAATGAGTCCACCGAGCATACACCACTCGTGTGTGCACACACTGACGGGGGAAATCCATGGCGCAACACCGGTTCATCCCAGACTGGCAGGCTAGGATTGGAACACGGGCAGGTGCCCTCCATGACAGGAGGAGCAACCACTATGCTGTGAGTGCGTTCGCGCAAATGTAGCTTTGATCTGAGTATTCTCATCTCAATATGTCTTCCTTCTTTATGCAGGGAGTTATTTCAATCTTTTAAATTCACAAACTTCAGGCATGTCAAAAGAAGGGGAAAAATTCAGGCTGCATGGCGATACAACAATGTGCCAAACAGCTAAAGGTTTCAGAAATACAGCATGATTTTATCTAATCACTGAATTCTTGACGAATAGGGTGGTAATTAACAGCATATACAGGAGAATCCAATAAACATCAGACAGTTGGTTTTTGGCGAAGGGCCTGAGAAGGAGAAAAATTAAAACATCCAGGGAAAAAAAACTATATATATATGGCTTGATGTATTCTGCTAGATTTACACTTCCAGACATGCTGATTGTTGGCCACAATGACATAGGAAACTCATAAATGACATGGCTGCTCGTTATCATGTCTACACTCTTTTTATTGCTCAGCACTATCCTACTGGAGCAAACAGGCAAAGCAACTCTATAGCAAAGAAATTCTGCCACGAAAGCTCTTAAGAGCAGTGTACATATTGAATAGATATAATAAAGTAATAAGCACATAAAGGAGTAGCAGATGGAGATATAGCAATACATTGCACAAAAGAAACACACAAAAAGTATCAACAGCACAAACTATAAAAAGTAGTAGTGATGATCTATAATATGGGTGCACCAAGCAAGACAATAATTTGATACTTCTGTTGAGGGCAATGCCACCACTTCTCATCTAGTAATCAGTAACCAGTAATGAAGTATAAATGGGTACAAGGTTATTAAGAGTTTCTGCAGGATGAAAACCTTTCTCAGCTTTACTATAAACTATCTAAGAAATATGCTAGGTAGCTAGCCGCCTTTTTCATTAGCAATATCATTCAAATAAATGAAACATATAAACTTTGAATTCTCAAGTACAATGAAATATATATAACAAAATAAATCCATCGACATTAACTGATCGTATGGGTAATGGCATGACTGTGTTCACAACAAATAGCTCCCATCTTTCCTGGCATATACTGTGTGCTATTTGAGCTATCATGATGCAGATGGTTTTCGATGGATTCAATTTTCCCAACATACGTGGGCACGTGGCACACCCGATTTGGGTCCACATCCATGGTGCCAATTCACCAAAAGGCCCTTAACATTGACTCGGTAAGCTTTTACATAAGCTGAGCGATTCCAAAATAATAACCTCGCATCAACCATGTGATAGACTATATTACATGCAGTTACATGCATAGCAGTAGCAAGGGCAACTTTGGTAGAGGTCCTTATGACTTTTTCTTTAACAAACAGGCAGGATAGCTGTTTTTTTTTTTTTTGACAATCTGCAGGATAGCTGGTTGTTTATATATTTGAAAGAAAAAGGCCCAGACTAACAAGTGTAACAATAGAACCAAAAAAACTGTACTAATAAACCAAAGACCTCTTGCTTCTGATTCTCGCCTTATCGAAGACAAATGATTATGGGAATGATTATGTGACCAAAAGTGATCATCGCATACACTCTTTAAGTTCAGTCGGACTAGAACCGCTTCTCTATATAAAATTATAAACTATTGTTCGTCTCAAGTAATCGATGACTGCACTAATAAACCAAAATAGTAAAAATACGCTTCAGTTATCAGCGGCTCCCCAAACCCTCCTCCATCCCCCAAGTCCCCGCGTCGTGAACACCCATAACACAGCGCCCGATATGGAAGCGCCTACTGAATCTCAGCCGCAGGAACCCGATAGTCAGTGAAGGAAGAGAGCGGGCGCACGGACCTGCACGGGCCGCTGCTCCGTCGCCTTCGCGGCGCCGTTTTCGGTGGCGGCGGGCGGCGGGCGCGGAGGTGGGAGCGGCGGCGGAGGCCATGTGCGAGATCCTCTGGAGCGACGCGCAGAGCGAGCGGCGGAGCAGCGAGGACGCGAAAGTGGTGGAGGATTTTAATGGCATCTCATGCCAGGGAGCGTCGCAGTCGGGGGCGGCGTGCGGGTGGCAAGGGTGGAGGGAAAAGCGGCCAGATTCATGAGGGAGGCGCAGTCAGTCGATTCGCGAGTTGCGTTCGCGTCCGCGCCGCCCGGACTCCGGTGTGCAGGCTCAAGTGCAGCAAGGTCTGCGGCTGCTGTAGACAGCGACTCTGACTCCGGGGATCGGGTGCCACCAGCGAGGTGCCGAGGTGCGGATGCATGAGTGAGGATGACGAGTGGGCCTGTGAGTTTGTTGGGTCCATTTGCCATTGTGCGAGTGCGCTCTGTGGTGTGTCAGCTTTTGTTTGGGACTCGTGTGGGCTCGTGGCAGATGCCGCCGCTTTGTGGTGGTGGTAGCGGACAAGTGTTTTGGAACTTCGTGGGTCGTTTGTGACCGTGTGCTAGCTAGGACGGGTGATGATGATGAATGGGCTTGGCGTCATCGTTGTCGTGTTCGGCTAAATCATGCAGGGTTTTGTTGCTGACCGTGAGAAATCTTTCACGAGAAAAACAATTAACATTCCTGGATAAAAGAATATAGAATCACTTAGGTCACATGATCATAAATTTCTGTATGCATTTTCCCTTTTGTATATTGTCATATGTTCGATGGAAATTGTTCTCACCACATTTCCTATATACTCTGTCTATCCCTAATTTCTGGTCGTTCTAGCTACAGTGCTTTGTCCCCATATAAACGTCATCGTCTACTCTCGTCTCTCTCGTCATAAGTTGTACTGGGAGCAGCTGTACCCGCACACACTACGGTCCCTCACCAACCAAGGCAGCCTTATCTCCTCCCCTCTCTCTTTCTCTCTCCCCCCACCATCCTTTCCATTGCTCGCCTCCAATAAAACTACAGACACATCAGTCATCATTGTTATACGGAGGAGTAGGGGTGTTGCGGTCTTTGGCCATGCTCCTTAATTCCCGTGCTCAACTGTCCAACGACAGTTAAATAGGGACGGGGAGTATAGCTCGAAATGTATGATTTTGGTCTATTACTTAATAGCTGTTGATGCAAAATTAAAAGGTTGACTCATCAATTTGAATTTCTCTATGCAATTGGCATTCTTAGCGTCATCATCCCTAGAGGCGGAACTGGAGAGAGCCAAAATGGCAAAGCTTAGGAATTCCCCAACCTGAGGTTCTTCTCCATCCCGTCCCCGTGGGGGAAGAAATCCCCCATCCCCGCCCCCGTGAATGGTCACGAGGGACGTCTTCTCCCCATAGACATGGGAGAAGGACAAGAGTATCCCCATCCCGGAAGAAGAAAAATAGGTGTGTCTTCTATGTCAGGCCTTGGAGGCTAGCTTGCTCAAGATCCGCTACCGCGGCAAGACAATTGAAGTCACCTAGTAGTCCCTATATAGGCACACAACCTCCCCTTGCTTTTGGGAGCCACGTCAATGGCTCCTCTTCGGTGGCTAGCCGCAATCCGCCACGGCCTCCACGAGAGTGTGAGACAACAAGAGAGTGAGAGACGGAGGGAGTGGGCGCGGCGGCCCGGGCGCGCGTCGCCGCCAACATCGCGCAAGAACCACGACTCAGCGGGAGGTGAGAGGCGGCGCAGTGAGCAACGACGTTGGAGGATTGGGGGTGGCCGAGTGGAGAATTAGGGTTGGAATCCTTAGATGGCGCCTTATATACTCTGGTGATGTATTGGGCCTTTACATGGCCGGCCGGCCCTTTGCTTTCATTCTTGCGCGGCTCTGGGAGATCGGGGTCGGGGAGCAGGGAACCATCCCCATCCCGATCACGGGCCAACTTTTCTACCATATTCATTCCCGTGGGGATCAATTCTCCACCATCCCCGTCCCCTAATGGAAGAATCCCCACTAGCCGGGAATTGGGGATCGGATCCCCATTGCCATTTTGGGGAGAGAGAGCTTAGAGGGGCCAAGATGAAGTAAATGTACTGTATGGTTCAGGAACACCTATTTTACTGCAATGGCTAAAGCAGGTTACGCCATTGATCATCCTTCGTTTTTTTTTTTTTTCCTATGCTTTGAGTATCAAATGGTGTTTATAAACTCTCTTATTGCTTCTTTTAACGAAGAGGGATCTTCTTTACAAAAATCCTTCCTTAGTTTGATTTCTCGGTAGATTTATGCTGGTACATGCTAAATTCGTTCTAAATTATAGTTTGTTTAATTTTTTAACCCCAAGTTTGACCCTCGCCTCATTTAAAAATTTGTGCACAATATCACTTCTTTTGTTGTGGGATGCTCTATTAATTAAAAAAGGTACTTAAGAATGATTTAAACTTGAATATATTTGTTTTTTTTAATAAGACAAGTTGTCAAACTTTATGTAAAAAAAAATCAAACGAAATGTAATTTAGAACCAAACGTTTGTACGGAGAAAATACGAAAATACGTTCGTCAATGATGAATTAATCATCACGGCCCAACATGATAGCCCAGCCAGCCCAGCAGCCCACTACCCTTTCTGTCCAAAACTACTGCTATCGACTTTTTCTGGTTACCCGTTACCCGAATGCCTAGGCCTCTCGCGGTGGTTCACCTCGCTTGAATCCGGCGAACTCAAGGTCCCCAACAGGCCATAACCCCACCTAAAACCTCTCCTCCGGCGTCTGGCTTCCACCGCCCGCCAGGTCGCCACCCCTCCCCGCCGCCAATTCGGGCCACATCAACCATGCGCGGTCGCATGGACCTCCTCCCGCGCCTCCTCCTCCGCCGCCACGTCCACCGCCGCGCCAAGCCATCGCCCCCTCCCCTCCCGCTCCCCCGAACCCGCCGCGCCCGCCGCAGAAGCCCGAGCCCGTCTCCATCCACGGGGAGACGTGGCACGACAGCTACGCCTGGATGGGCGCGCTCTCCGACGCCGCCGCCATGCGCCACATGGACGTCCACATGGAGGCCGAGGAGAAGTACGCCGAGGCCTGCCTCGCCGCCTGCGGCGCCGACCGCCTCGCCCGGAAGCTCCAGCTCGAGATGGCCTCCTGCCTCGCCTCCGACTCGTGCACGCCGCCCGTCCGCTGGGGCCCTTGGCTGTACTACCGGCGCGCGGACGAGGGCAAGCAGTACCCCGTGCTCTGTCGCCGCTCCGCCGCGCTCCATAGCGAGTTCGTCTCGTACAGTGACCCCTCCGCGGGTTTCGACTTCACGGCTGGGAAGCGCATCGAGCAGAAATTGGTGGATTACAACAAGGAGGCCGAGCGGTTCGGAGGTAACTACCAAAATTTTGCCACAATTCCAGTTGCTATTCGCCCCAGTTGATGTGTCCTGCAATATTGATACCAACTCATTATTGTGAATTATGTTCTCGATTCTATGATCTTGCCATCTGGCAATTGATAGCGTATTATTTTGCGCATATCTAATGTACGTCTGCGAGTATTTGTAAGCTTACAGTCTGATTTTCATGTTATAAGAGGATTATGCAAAATATATGGTTCCTGTAGAACTTTCCCTAAGTTTTGCATGCGCGTCCAACAAATTGCATTGTAAATATGCTGTACACCCTATACTACATTTCTGGAGGTGGAAATACATCATTTATCTCACTATTGCACCGATTATTAAGTTATACATGCAATAATTGGTATGTAGGATACTCATACGAGGAGCTGTCTGAAGTATCTCCGGACCACAGGTTCATTGCGTACACAATGTATGACAAAGATAAGGACTCCTTCACATTAATGGTTAGGGACCTAGTAACAGGCACACTCTATGATAAACCCTGTGCTGATCGGGTGTCAAATATTTCATGGGCAATGGATGGGAAAGCATTGGTTTACATTGTTACAAATGAGGAAAGAAGACCATATAGGTCAGTGATTTTTCTGCTCATCTATTATTTTTTCATTGCACAAGAACTGTATCTTTCTTTCTGTTTTGGTTAGGTTGTTTTGTAGCATGATTGGATCCAACAAGGATGACATTCTCATGTTGGAAGAACATGATGAGAATATCTTTCTAAATATCAGACATACTAAGGATTTTCGATATATAACATTAAATGTCTTTTCAGACACTCACTCAAAGGTACTGTTTATTGTATACCTTATCAGTGCTCCTATTATTTGATCTTTTGTTTGCTGCTCATGCCTATTTGTTTTTTCCAGGTGTATTTGATAAATGCTTCTGACCCCCTGTCCCAAATGACCCTTGTATGGGAAGGGGAATCCCAAGTTCATTGCATTGTTGAGCATCATCGTGGACACCTTTATTTGTTTACAGATGCTGCAAGAGAAGGTGTCCCTGTTGATTCGCATTATGTAATGCAGTCTGTTGTGGAATCTTCTGGGCCAAATAATTGGAAGGTTCAAATTATTTGTCTACTATGCTATCTTGTTTTTTTTTCCTGAACCCCTGTTACTCTACATATACAAGTGCAGTCCCCTCCCCTGCTTAATTGAAAGGCAGAGCTCCTGCCATTGGATTCAAAAAAGCATACAAGTGCAGTCCCTTCGTGGCTACTATACAGAAGCAATTCTCCCATAAATTATATACTTTTGGTGAATACATACATGCCATATGTAATGAAGCTAGTTAGAACTTGTTATGACTGCTGTAGGACTACATTCTGCTAAAAACTATTTCAGATAACTGACTTTGTATATTCTGTTTGACTCACACTTGATGTTTGAACCAGAATGTTTTTGTTGAGGAACCTGGTGTCATTCTTGAAGATGTTGATTTTTGTGATACTCATATGGTGCTTACTCTGAGACAAGGCAGAAAACTTAGACTTTGTTCAGTTAAATTGCCTCTAACTGAAGATATCAAAGTAAGTGAATTGTTTATCCTTATCTATGTTTGAACTAAGTTGCGAAATTTTACAATTTCTATCATTCTTGATGGTCTCCCACAGCCTTTTCTCCTCCCATAATTATTCCACCTATTGGAAATCTGAAACCGGATATCTTGAAAAAAAAATTCTGTAAAGGTTTACGCATATACTGTAAGTCTGTAACCATGATTCTTATTCATTTCATTTCTCAGGTACCTACTCATCTATCAGATTTGCATCCAGTTGACCTGCCTCTTCCCAGTGATGTGTGTCAGATTGTATCTGGGCGAATTATGATTATTATTCCTCAACAATGCATTTCACGATATCATCACCTGTGGTATTCCTCTGCTCTTTCTTTTTATTATTCTCTTCCATTCTTCTATAAGTAATCTTTGTTTTACAGATAAGAGTAGAATTTATTCACTCAATATTATTTTTATGTGATTTGTATGAAATAACAGCGTCTTTATATTTCTGTCATGTAGTTTCTGATGAAGTGCATCCCATTGTTTTGTCGTGTTAAACTGTCCTCACTGTTTCCATACCATGAATTCTTTTTAATTTTCTTTTTGCTTTGCTATTTCTTGAAGATGATCCATCTACACAACAGATCCATTTGGGTTAACCCTTAGTTTACTTGAGTCCTGTTTTCACTTGAGATGTTTTTTGGTTCTAAAAGCAGTATAACGGATGGATGATGTAGTTATGGAAAGAGCTGTCCTAATGCTGCCTTTTATATTTGGCATTTCTTTACTGTAACTTGTGTTACATTTTACTACCTAATAAATCCCAGAAAGGATGCAATTCTAAATAGGGTTCAGTCAAAAAGATACCAATAATTATCTTGTTAAATATATATCATTATATTTGCCATGGAATATATTTCGTACTATACATAATTGAAGTCATAAATGTTGGTGCTATTTTCTATGAACTTAGTCAAAAGTTAAGATAGTTTGACTCAGACCATAGAATAATTATTGCCCTTTTGGGGACAGATGGAGTACCCACTTACCTTGTTCCTGCACATTTTATGTGTTTTCCAATTATATCACCCCTTGCCAGCAACAATTTTGTGTTAATATTTGGAGTTTGATGCCATGTCTTGATATGGTGGTGAGTTCATAGCAACTCATATGTCTTTGACAGTCTATGGGCGAAATTGTGCATTACTTAATTAATATGTTTAGTTTCCTTTTAATATTTGTCTTTTATCATATTTCTAGTGTTGATCATATCTGTATCTTGATTTTTTATTTATTATGCTTGTTGGTTCCTAAGCTATATGAATCGATGCATTTTATTCATGATTCATGATATTATTAGCAGTTCATATAAACTACATAGAATTTATTCTGATACCATTGATTATTATATCCCTCTTTTTTTTTTTTTTTTTTGGGGGTAAGGCTGGCCTCGGTTAAACCCTTCCCCAGAACCCCACTCAAGTGGGAGCCGCCTGGCACTGGGTCTGCCCTGCATGCTAGTCAAGAATGTGCTCTGTTATGTTTCTGCTTTCCTAGTTTCGTACCTATTACTGTGTTTTACCCTAATGGTGATGGAAGCGATAATTCATTTTTAATTAGCATAGCACTCAAATTGCACTGAAGCTACTTCTTACTTCTCTGAATACATCAGTTGTGATTTCATAGTGATATCATAATTCATATCCTTACAGCTTGTGTGGTCTTTTGCTCTTGGATGTTCTCGTTCTTCCCTAGCATATGCTTGAATTATAACGGTTTACATAAATTGATGTTTCCAATGTTTTTCCTTCTTTACAGTAAGCTTATGATATTGCAGATGCCTGATGCTGTTGTTGACTACAACTTGCTGAATGGACAGTGGCAAACAGTCCAACAACAAAACATGCTTCATGAGCGAACAAGAGCACTATATGGAACTTCTTTTGCTGCAAAGATGGCCAGGCAATCCTCAGATAAAGCAGATTTTTCAAATGATGATATTGTTGATTGTTCTTGGAATGAGCTCTCTGAATACTATGCTTGTGAATACTATGAAGTTCCATCAAAAGATGGTGTTTTGGTTCCACTAACTTTAGTATATTCACGGAAGCACAAGCAAGATGGAAATCCAGGATTACTTCATGGACATGGCGCTTATGGTGAGATTCTGGATAAACGTTGGCGCAGTGAGTTAAAGACTCTACTTGATCGTGGTTGGGTGATTGCATATGCTGATGTTAGGTATGTCTAGCCTACTTTAATTACCTTTATTATTTCTGTGAAATGAACTTAGAAGCTTCATATTAATTTCCGTCGTCCACCTGGATAATTTGGAAGCATGACAGAAATATTTAGAAGGAGCTAAAATATTTGTTCATTCATGGTGGCTGTTGCCTTATTAAAATAATTTCAGCTGTAGCCTTTTGAACTTATGGCATGTGGTTATATACTCACTAAAGCATTTGTATTCAGGGGTGGTGGAGGTTATGGTAAAAAGTGGCACCAAGATGGTTCACGTACCAAAAAAATGAATTCTGTATATGATTTTGTTTCTTGTGGAGAGTTTCTTCTTGAAAAGGGTATCATACAAGAAAATAAGCTTGCTGGATGGGGATATAGTGCTGGAGGACTTCTGGTGGCCTCGGCAGTTAATTATCGACCAGATTTGTTTTAGTGCTGCTGTTTTAAAGGTATAAAGCATGCAATTAACTCTCTGTGTGTAGAAGACGATAATTTGTGTGTGCTATCTATAGACAGTCCTTAATATTAAACTAGACTAACCTAGGGAATTAGGTAGCATTTTATTAAGCAGAAAATAGGCACCCAAATTGGCCTCGATGGGGACTTGAACCTGGGTGGTCTGGGTATACATCCACACCCTTGTCCAACTGAGCTAAGCTTAGCTTCCTTAGACAGCCCTTAGTCAGTAGATGGGGAAAATATTAGCGCTTTGGTTATGATTTGTTCCTGACTTCCATATGACCGAAATTGCATTGATATTGATTGATACAAAGTAAACCCATCGAGATGCTGAAATGCTGTTCAAATGAAACAATACCATGGGACAGCAAATTTTTTCTCATTGTAGCACAATTTTACTCCATGTTATAAGAACTGCCATCTTAGCAGTAGCAACTATGCTTCTGTAAGACTGCACTGGCACTTGCAGTGCCCTTTTGTAGCTGATTTTGTGGTCAAAGCTGCAGTTCCAAGCAAAGCTGTATCAGTAGACCATATATTGCAAGCTTAGAGGCTTTATACCCTAATAGATTTTTTAAGCTTCGTTTATGTTCATTATTTGTCATCAAAGTTTTGGATAAACAAATTAATGGCCATTTCTAGTAGCAGGAACTTAGCTCTTTGATTCCACTTCGAGATTGGAATTGTCTTGTAGTCATGTTTTCTTTCTGTGACCTTGAAGATACACTGTTATCAACTCTTTTCTTTTTGTTTCTGCTGATGTTCCATTACCCAGTTTCCATTTTCAGTGAAAAATTTTCACCCTGCAGGTCCCTTTCTTGGATGTTTGCAACACCCTTCTCCATCCTATTCTACCTCTTACAGCAATTGATTATGAAGAGTTTGGGTTTCCTGTGGATCATGAGGAATTCCTTGCAATCAGAAAGTATTCTCCTTATGATAACATCCAGAAGGATGTTCCTTACCCAGCTGTGTTTGTGACATCATCATTCAATACAAGGTATGCATTACCTGGATACTGGGTTGCTGCTTTCGAAGTTTCACTAACCACCTTCCAGCTTGTAATCTTTGCTCCTTATTACAAGATTGGCAGAGATGTGTGCATAAAAGGAAGCTGATTCTCGCTTCCGTACATTCAATTTGCACTTAATTCAACCTTTTGTCAAATGCTTGAATTCAACAATTTGTTGCATTTGACAAATGCTAGGTTTGGTGTATGGGAGGCAGCTAAATGGGTTGCAAAAGTCCGTGAGTTTACTCAATATGATCCAGAGAGGCCGGTAATTCTCAACTTGACAACAGATGTTGTAGAGGAGAGCAAGTATTTGCAGATCAAGGAATTAGCATTGGAGACTGCTTTCCTCATTAAAATGGTTTGCAATGTGTGAACAACATGTGTCTTATCATTCTGAATCAAATCCTGTTGGTCAAACATGTGAAGCTCAGGCAGCGATTTCAGTCCTCTCCATCCTAGGCACCTTAGCTATTAATCGATTAATTGGAGCTTTGTGAGGTATCATACTTATCACCAAGCACTTTTTTTACTGATATCAATAACTTGTGCAGCAAATTCCGATCATGGACACCTGATTTAATTTTCTTATCAGCTTTTGCAGAATGCATGAAGAAACAGTATATCAATATTTCCTAGATCATGAGGTATCTCCATATGTGCCATCTATCTCCAGATGGCATTGTCTTCTGTCACAACTTACAGTGGGTGGCTAGTGCCTAAGTGGTGTTATGCTCATTTGTGAGTGAATCCAGATATCTGTCATCTCAGGGGACATGCTGACTGTTGAACAAGTCCACAAACATACGATTATAGAGCCTCTACACTATACTGCAATGGAATGTTGATATCCTCCATGATGGTAAAACTTACCTTTGTATGTTGGAAGCATCCAACTCATGGTTATCTTCAGTATTTCAACCATGGGAGTTGACATCAAATGTCTGACTACTAGTTGTGGCAATGGAATATGACACATCTACTCATACTGATTCAACTTAATAGTATCCTAGGATGCACTGCACCGGAGTTACAACAGAACACAAAGCCAGCTTCTTGTTACAATGGAAGGGGTCTTCAATTGTAGGTGCATCTGATTCTGGCTGATGTTTTGTCAGTATGTGGGACTTCTAGAAACAAAAGGTTGCACAGTCGTGTGCACTATATATTTGATGAAGATTCGGTTGGAAAATATTCATCATATGCAAGTGAATCTATGGTACAAATATGTTGCTCAAATGTTTCTGTAAACGTATTGATGCTCATGTACTGTCTTTGTTGCAAATTGAGGTTTGCCGTCGATCCATCGTGACGCTCCAAAGGAGATGGAATCGGAACCGAACTGATGAGAGGACCACCGGCCGGGACTCGGGGTCCGAAACTTTTCATATTTGCATGTTCTCTCTCTTTTTTGAAGGAGAGAGATCTATCTGTCTTGATCGGAAGAGATCAAGAGAATGTATAATACTCAGGAAAAAGTTACAAATTGAAGAGGAGATTTAACAATGTCTTATTTTTTTATAAGAAGTTGTTTTATTAAGTTGTTGATGAAGCGTCTTCTTTTCTACAAAACACAGATTTGTTCTTTGGGTTGCTCGTAGCCTCGTACCAGCACCGCACAGGCACGGCTACCTTTCCAAACAAAGCTGAAGAACCCGCCGAGCCCGCCGTGCGCAGGCCCAGCCAGAGTCTCTCTCTTCTCCACTGGGGGCAAAGGCGTCAGCTTCCCACTCCAGTCCTTCCGGTTTTCTAGGGTTTAAAGAAACCGGCCGAGCCCGCCGTGCGCAGGCCCAGCCAGAGCCCACTACATTCCGCCGTCGCCGGGCCGACCCCTCCGTCTCCGTGCGCGGCAATGGCATTCTCCTTCGCCTCGCCGCCGGCTTCAAACCCCTTCCAGACGCCGGCTGCGTCGAATCCCTTCCAGACGCCAGCTGCGTCGAATCCCCTTCCAGACGCCAGCTGCGTCCAACCCCTTCCAGACGCCGGCGGCGCCGAATCCGTTTCAGACACCGGCTCCGGCCACCTCGCAGGCGCCGTCCCTTTCGCCCTCGCCGTTCCAGTTCAGCTTCCAGCAGCAGCAGCAGCAGCAGCAGCAGCCACAGCAGCAGTTGACGCTGGCGGCGCTTCCTCAGCAGCCACAGCCGCAGTCACAGCAGCAGAAGCTGATGCTGTACACGACGGATATGAAACCCGCTGGGTACAACACCAAGTGGGAGGAGTTGCACGCCGAGTCGCAGAAGGCTTTGCTCCAGATCGAGTAGGATTCTTCCCTCTGAATATTTACTTTTCCCTTTTCTCGTTTTCTTGCAAAGGAGTGCGGTTATTACTTAGATGGAACTTACTGTCGATTTGCACCCACAACTATAATTTGCTCCACCCAATTAGTAAAATTTCATGATTACTAGGCCAGATCGGTGGAATTTGCTCTCGTTTGAGTCCTGGTGGTGAAATTTGTGTGTGATTGATACTAAAGGTTTTGTGGGGTGACGTATTTCAAGTGTTCTCTTCCTGTATGGGGCTAAATGTTTTTAAATTTTATTTGAGGCTGCTGTCATCATCCAATGTTGTAGAGTTTTGGTTTTGAATGGAATGATACATCTTTTGTTCCTGCATGATCAGATTTTCTAATGGCGTGGGCTTCTGTTGTGTAATTGTGTTTGATGTTCTTGTGGCAATCCTCGAGTCTGAGCCTTTTATGGTTAAGCTCAATTTTTGTAACCTGTTGCATCCATTGGGTTTATCTGAGCACTTGATGTTTCAGTTATGCACTATAATCTGTTTTCACGCTGTTTTCTTTTGCCTAACTGTGGTTTTGCAGGGACAAGATACGGGACTACAGAGATGATGAGAGTGAGAGGTTGGATCAGTGCAGTCGACTTTTTATGACTCCTCAATCTCCAATGTCAATTTTGAGCTTGATGCGAGTCGCATTGCTCAGGTTAGATATTTCATTAAGACCTTCACTTTCTCTAGATTTTCTTAGCTTTTAGTGCATGATTGATTTGTTTTTTTGTCATGCTCCACAAACCGGAGATCACTGTAGTCTAAGCTGATAGCTTGACACATGATTTTTCTAGTAGGCATATTCTGAAAGAGTACCACGATATTTTTCTAGGATTTGTTGTATCATTGCAAACAGACAAGAGTCACTTGTAGACCTTTTAATAAGCATTTTAAGATTCATGAGTTAGTGACCTGTATCTTGAATGTAGTGTCCCCTGACCTCCAACAACTGCAGACTTTGCAGACTTTGAAACCCTTTTCCTTTTTCTTTATTAGGTGAACTTCTAAAATATTAAACCTTTTCCACTTTCCACAAATATTTGATCTATCATATGAGTCTATTTGGTCCCTGATGATTTAGTCATGTCCTGAACAAGAACAACTTGTGTTGCAACTGAAACTGAACTTACGCTTAGTAAGAATAGAAGCTTCATAGTTTGACTAGGACACTTACACCCTGATAGTGCAGTTATAAATTTAATAAGATCATGATGGGTTATTTATTGCAAATCATCCAACTTGAATGCTAACATGCCTTTTGATGAAAAATGACTTGCTTTGTAGAAAATGATGTTAGTTGGTAGCTGGGAATTGATGTACCAATGCATTTTTCTTTTGTATACAATTGTAGTGCCTTAGTGAGGGCAGTCCCAACGGTTACTGTTGGTCGTTTCCATTTCATTAAATGAGGGCAAAAATGATGCGTGGCGGCCAAATAACGAAGAGAGAGAGAACAGCCATGGAAACGGTTTCGCCTGCACGAAACGAAGTCGACGCTGCAACGAGGAGACAAGAAACGACCAAAACGCCACTGGGGAGAAACGATCGCGCCCATGGCATTGATTGCCGGCCGCCGGAGCCGCTCGCTGCGCTGCCAGCTCCCGCCCGCCGCTGGTAAGGCCCGCTCGCCATGCCGCTTACTCGCGCGCGGGCCGGGCGCCGCCACGGCTCGTGCCGCCGCCACGGGTAGCCGAAGCGCGTTCGCCGCCCGCCGGAAAGCAGACGGCGCGCTGCGCCGTGACCCTTTCACCGCTACGACGCTTGCCGGCCGCTTCGCTGGCTCCGGGCCGCTTCGCCAGCAGCGCTGGCGACGGCGCCGCCGGCGTTTCCGCTCGGCCGCTGACGGCGCTGCGCTTGCGCCGCTGCTGCTCGCGCGCCCGCCCGCCGGTTGCTCCTGCTGGCCCCCGAGGCGCCGCTGCGCATCACTGCCTCGTCGCGCCATCGCCACAAGGCTACCATGGAGCCGCGAGTGGCGGCTCCCATGGACGCCAGCTCGTCCCGCGCCTCCCGCACGCGCCGCAGCCAGCTTGAGCACCGGTATCCGGCGACGGCGCTCGCGGTGGCCGCGCCCACCCGCTCGAGCAGGCGGCGCTAGCTGCTTCGCCCGCGGCCGACGCCGCGAGGAGGGGACGAGCTTCGGTTTATTACGCATTTATTACGAGGACACCGCCGTTGGGTGCGTTAGCATCTTCGCTCGATTTTTGTTGATACAGTGACCACAAATTCAATGCTATGAAAACTACCAACAGTAACCGTTGGGACTGCCCTGAGAGTCTGGTCGGTGTCTTTTCTAGCAGGATCTTGGATCCATTAGTAATAGTTGTTGTCTGCTCTTGCAGGAACTTGGAGGGACCACCGCTGTAATGGAGAGAGAAAAAGCTTCCATTCAAGAGTTGATGAGTGTTGTCAATGAAATGATGTGGAACACAGAATTCGCCATTAGGTCATATCTAATGTTGAGGCCAAGATTCACCCGTCCAGGTGCTGGAGTTGCAAATGGCAGTTCTTCAAATCCTTCTGCTGGTGCTCCACCCAATCAGCCAGTGATAGATTTCTACAGTGGAGTCCCAAAACGTCCTTCCATTTTTATGCAGCGCACTGTCAATAGGTTTGAGTGCTATCTTGCAGAGTGTTGCAAGTGGATCGGGTGAGCTAGAGCAGCTGGTTCAAATGGAGACAAATAAAAGATCATCAGATTCTCTAGAATCTCTTCCAAAAGTTATGTCGAATGTGCATGATTACTTCATCTATGTTGCTTCTAAGGTAAGCTTGCTAAAAAAAAAGGTTATATAAATAAATAAATAAATTCAGGATTTTTTTTCCCTGAAATGTACTTTGATGATGTGCCAATATCTAACAATTATTGCTTGCTTATGATGAGTCAAATATAAAACTCAAACTGATTGAACATTTAGAAATTGCAACATGCTGTGAACAAAATGAGAAGCCATCATTTAGTTATCATTTACTAATCTTAATATCGCCTTCATATTAAGGGGTTTCCTTATCTTTGCTATTTTCAGGTGGAAAATCTTCATCAATATGTTGAATCAATGAAAACTGAATATCTTAATGAACAACGCCAAGATCGGTAATGGGAGTGATCCATTTCTGGAGGCAAACAGACGAAGCAGCTAAACAAGAAGCAGCTGCTAGAAGGGTCCATCCAACACTGCATTTGCCTACTCCTGCGCAGCCCATGGCACAAATCGCTGCACCAGCTACAAGCCAGCCACAACAATCTTCCTTTCCGCCTGCTGCGACTTCCTCAAGTGCCTTTTTAACTCTTAGCACTCCAGCTTCTGCTCCATCCTCATCTAGTCTCTTTGCAACTCCAACAACTCCAGCTCCATCAGGCAACCTTTTTGGTCCATCTGGATCGCTCAGTTGACCACACCATTTGGGGACATCCTCCACTCCTACATTAGCATCAACACCAGCTCCTGGATTTGGGACTAGCACTACATCTTTGGGTGGAACATCTCTATTTTCTACACCATTTGGAGGTACACATACTTGCTCAATTTACACTAGCTGGAAGCTGTAGTAGAAATTTGTGTTCTATTTTACATATAAATTGGAGCTGCACAGACTTACTGATATAGATCAACCGTATTAGCACTGTTTTTCTTTCCTGCATGTTGCTTGTTTATTCTGAGTTCAGTGCTTTTATTATAAAAGACTATTCAACATTAGGACAAATTGTACTTCATGACACATCTATGTATTTTTCAGGTGGAGCTACTGCTTCAGGTTCCAGCTTTGGTGGTGCATCGGTGAGTAAAACTGGCAAGTTTTTAGTTGGTTCTGCTTATTGCTAAGCTTCCCTTTTCACCTTATCATGTTTATCCATTGTCAATGGTGCAGAAAGGAAGGTCGAAGACCCGGGGCGACGCTAGATGTAAATGAACCAATGTGAATGTGGTTGCTATTGGTTCTGTTGACTGTCCCCTTTTCCCCCCTCTTATGCAAAAAATTTGTAACTAAATCTCCCAAGCATTCTAGTTGAGTTTTATGTAACTTAACCTGTTGCATGCATACTACCTGAAGTTTTATCAGATACGATCGTACTAGCTAGTTGTCATAAAGTTGTAATCCCTGTGCCCCTTCATGATCTTGCCTGAATACTGAGTATTGAACTTCAGACTTAGATGTTGTATGGGCCTGTTTGGGTGAGCTAGAGCCTTTTAAAAGTTGTCCTGTCGCTTCTGGTTCGTTCCGGTCCTAGAAATAGCTGGACCTTTTGCTGCTTGAATTGTGACATGATCTTGAGGTACTCCTAGGACCGAACAATTATATAGAGCTGAACATGCCAGCTGGAATTTCAGTTATTTATTTATTTTTAACATGAACGTTAGCATTTCGTTCCTCGTAAGTTCTAGACAATTTCATCCGGTTACCATTCTACTACACTCATCTGATCGTCATTCCTTTGTTTAGGTTGCTTCACGCCATTCTCACTTGACAGCAGCTCAGCAATTGTAGCACGTTTCTATTCGTCATCAGATTGCGATGCTTCCTGGCTCCTTCCTTGTTTTCTTTTGTCGTTCTATCAGAGAGGTTCAGGAATGTATGTTATCCTTCTCTCTCTGCCAATGCGCATGCATGTATGATTGGTATCCTTGGGCTCGGAAAGCGTAAGTGCTTACGACATCGCAGACGTCATTTGCCGAAACATTATCGAGTCCTTGAGTTTTTTATGGAGTCAATTGCACTTAGCAGTTGACATTTTGCTGAAGCAAGCAAATCGTGTGGCTGTTGGTGGTTGTTAGGAACCGCCGTACCTTGAAGTCCAAGTGTAGACGTCAATGGGCCCACATGACAGTGTCCACAAGTGTTTTGAGTGGGGCTGAGCCCAGTTATTAGTTGAAATGTTTCTAGATTTGACCACAGTTATTTTTACTGCAATGAACATTTCTCCATGTCAATTATTTTACTTTGATACTACTATACACATTACTACGTTTTACTGTCTCTGACCTAGTGACTTCCGGGGATATTGCTATCTCAATGAGTTATCCTGCATCGTTTCCTGATCCGAATTCTGAATCTTTGGAAAAAAAGTTGTTTATCTGAAAAAAAAAAAAGGAGTTGGACTGACTAGGTTCCCAGTTGTCAAGATGATTCTGATGCTCGGCTCCTGTTTCCGTCAGGATCTTTGACTTGAAATGACATTCTGGGCCACTGTTCCATCGTCCGGAAGTTCTCCGCGAGGATTTGATCAGCACTGTGGGCCCGTGGCTTCGTCACCGGGTATTGACGTGTTTGATGCAGCTACGACAGTGGAAGCTGCAACGAAGCAAACGTTCGGGCCACACCACACTGATGAACACCGAACAGAGTCGTTTTCGTGGCTGGGTGCTGCCCGCTCGTGAGGACCTCTGTTTTGGCTGCGCGCTTGCTTGCTTGCTTTTCGAGCTCGGAGGGTTGTGGATTAGTCTGGGTTTTCCGCAGCCTAATCTCGCTTTTTTCACGGCAGACGTTCGTTGGCCGTTTGTCAGTCGCTCGGTCGAGAATTCAATAATCCATCACAAAGGCCAACTGGAGAAAACAAATCTCCAAATCATCGAGGTGATCACGCAACGAACATGCATGTTTGCTTGTATAATTACTTAAATAAAAGCAAATATAAACGCTGAATTTGGTGAAAACGCTGGATTTCACGTCAATTTCGGTATTGTATCCCGAAATTCGTGAGTAAAATTTATCACACTTTTGTCTTTTACAGGAAAAAAAAAAAAAAAAAAAAGATCTCAAATCCGGGGCCTCCATTCCTCCACGTTCTCTCGGAAAGTCGTCGACGCGTCTATAAAGCACACCCATCCCCTGGCCCTCCGCTTTCTCTTCCCCCCCTAATTCGCCTTCACCTCGCCGCTTCCTCCATTGACCGCCACCGTTGACGTCTTCTTCTTCCGGCGAGGTAGCTCGCCGGAAGACCTCACCTCGACTTCCCCACCGCAACTTCCCACTCTGTAACCCCTCTTGAATGGCCGCCTGCCTCTAATTCGGCCGCGCCCCGCCTCCGCTTGCTTCCTCGACAGCCCAATCCGTCTCTTCGCGCTCTCGCTACGGCTCCTCTGCCTGTTCGCCATGGCGATCCGAAATCACCGTCTCCTACCTCCGGCTACGTGGCGCAGAACCTCGCCGCCTCGCTCGGCCACCGCTTCTCCTCCGCCTCCGCCTCCCGCCTCGGGCAGCCGCCTCCCACGACGGCGCGTGGCGACCCTTCTGCATCTTCACCTCCACCCGCCAGCTGCCCGAGCAGCACCGCAACGGCGGCAGCGGCAGCGACCGCCATGACGGAGGCGACCACAACCACCCCAAGCCGCAGGCCATCGCCGCCGGAGCTCACTCGTTGCTGCTCACGCGTGCGTGCTTATCGTCAAGTCGCCGCCGCCGTCTCGCCGTGGGGCTGCTATCGGTGCTCGCGCAGAGGACGGGACCGACGCCTGGGACCTCCGGATCGGCGGCCTCTCTGTCAGCCTCGTCGCCGATTTCGCTCGGTTTCAACCCCACGTCCTTCCTCCCGTTCTTGCAGACGGCGAAGTGGCTCCCGTGCAGCGACCTTGCCACGTCATCGTCCTCGGCACCCTCTTCCCTCCCCGCTCGCTGGCGCCCTCGGCTCCCCAGGAAGGCGTTGATTGGTGGTGCTAGTGGTACTGTTACTGCCGCCGCGTCTGGTTCTGCCGGAACTGCGACGAGCAGTGCTGCTGGTGCAGCCATGAGCAGGAGCAACTGGCTGTCGAGGTGGATGAGCTCCTGCTCCGATGACGCCAAGACGGCACTTGCAGCTGTGACCGTGCCACTTCTCTACGGCTCGTCCCTGGCCGAGCCCAAGTCCATCCGTCCAAGTCCATGTACCCGACCTTCGATATCGGTGATCGGATTCTTTCCGAGAAGGTAGAGCTTTGTCTGACGAACATTTTGGTTTTTACATACCATGCCATTTTTATGTTTGTTAATGATTTGGTGGTGCTGTGATCTGCAGGTCTCATACATATTCCGGGATCCGGAAATTTCGGACATTGTGATCTTCCGGGCTCCCCAAGGACTTCAGGTGCTATTTCCTTGCCTCCCTGGATTGTTTTTCTCAAGATGTCTGAATTGATGTTTTCATTGCAGGCTTATGGCTACAGCTCAGGTGATGTGTTCATCAAGAGAGTTGTGGCCAAGGGAGGAGACTATGTCGAAGTAAGCTTTGTTCCGATGGTAGTGCGGCCTTGCTTTTGTTTCGTGTCATTATGCTGGAAACAGATCGTTTCTTTTACTTGACCTGTAATAATTTGGATAATCTTGGCTCTTTAACAGGTGCGTGATGGCAAGCTGTTTTGTTAACGGAGTAGTTCAGATGAGGATTATGTGCTGGAGCCACACAACTACGAGCTGGAACCAGTGGTACGATATATGCTCTATACCATGCACTAGAACTGTGTCTTTTGTAGTGTGATTCTGCTTTCATATATTGCTCTTTTTTACTTAGGTTAGAGATGTTAGACATATTTTCTTTGAAATGCGTACTTAAGGTGGCCTAAGTAATCGACATGCTAAACTCAAATCTGTAGATTATGCAATAAAGAAGTATCAGCTGTTCCATTTCCAATATTTGACTGATAGTTGAATTATGGAATGCTTAGAATCTCATGGAGTTCCTATTCATTTAGCCATACTGCTTAGCATTCTTTCATTTCTGTAAGCATGATTGCATTCATCGTGTGGTACCTGGGTGGCTGGGCCCTAACACATTTCATATATTTGTTGATTGTTGCCGCAGCTTATACCGGAAGGTTGTGTGTTTGTGCTGGGAGACAACCGCAACAACAGCTTTGATTCCCCACATCTGGTACGTTGCAAACTACTATAATTCGATCTGGTACACTAGAATTGCACTTGATACACATACCCCATGCCTGAATTGTATCGAATGTCTTGCCATTTTCAGGGGCCTACTTCCAGTGAGGAATATTATTGGGAGAGATCTCTTCTTCGATATTGGCCGCCATCGAAGATTGGTGATACAATTTATGAGCCTGATGCAACCTCCCTCGCGGTGCCATCCTGATAGTAGGCCCTCCAGTGATGCTGGATAGCAAGTGTGTACAATAACCTTACATAGGAGCTTCATTGATGAGCTGAGCTCCAGTTTCAATTCTCTCAGAATATTTGTTTCCTGAGTGTTGTTTGTAAATTCTTTTGGCTGACCGATTTTGATTTCCTGCCGGTTGGCAGATGCTTGTTCAAAGCACGGAATAGTGCAGTGCCTTCATTTTGCAAGTTAATTAAACCGGTTCCTGTGTAAAGTCTATAATAACTCTATATAGAGCAGTTGCTGAATGAGCATTCGAATTCAGCGTTCTTGCACTGCAGAGCTTGATGTGTTGTAAGCTTCTGTCTTCCGATGCCGTAAGAGTTTCCGTTTACATGTAAACAAAAGTAATCTAGAAAAAAGTCACGGTTCTTTTGGTGTCCCTTCTGGATTGCATGGAACGATCGCAAGTTCAGGGTCTAACGTTGTGAATTTGTGAAGCTCAAATTTCGTATTAGATCTATGTGTCTGCAATTGTTGTATGCAGATTTATGATTGACTAATTGTTAGATTGTGTCATTAGTTTAGTTTTTAATAATGATATTTGCCTTCTTGGGCCTGATCTGTAGAAATCTTTGAGCCTGTGAACTGTCTGTGCTCAGTTGATCATTCAGCGGCCCCATACGGCCTCATGTCGCTGTGCACTTTAAATATTTTTCTATGCCTTCGATGTTATAAATTAAACAGTGTTATGTCTATGCAAAAAGGACCAATACATGTGGTTGCATGTGGTTGCTGTGGTTGCTTGATTGAAGCTCTCTTATATATCAACAAACACGTCTTCAAGAAAAAGATACAAAAGCCAAGACAAACAAAAAAAAGTTCAAATAAAAATTACTAAAAAAAAAAAAAAAAACGCCGGACTACTGATTTGAAGAAAAACTTTAAGATAATTATTAATTCCTATGATCCTTATTTTTTTAGAATCAATTCTTCTCTTAAAATTAATTCTAAGTATAAAAATTGAACTTGCAAAAAGTTAGTCGATTTTCATGGGTATTACTAGTGAAGTTAAAAATCATGTTTTTTAAATAAACCTATATTCTTCTTCTTCCCTCTCGTGTTCCACCGTCTCTTGTTGGAATGTGTCTTGTTTTTTTTTTTTTGACAATGACCGCGGTTTTTGAGAATGGCCTCTATGAACAACACACGCAAAACCCTACCCCTATGAAACACCCTCCGGGCTGACGGCGTGACTGGATTCGTCACGGAATTCACGCGTCGCTGCATAACGGCGAAAATACTTTAAAATCCCAAGAAAGGTGCGAACACCGGTGATTTGAACCCCCGGTGGGTAAGCGCCCCACCGACCGCCCTACCATGTGACTACAAGCCAATTACCGGAATGTGTCTTTGTTGGGTGACAATGTTATGGCAAGTGGAGCCGGACTAGGGGCCCAAGTGATATTGTAGCACGTGAACAATGTCGAAATAGATTAGATTAGATTGGTTTGGTTTAGGAAAAGAGATAAGTTAGATTGATCTAGTTATGATATTTCATTAGGAGTATCCGTCAGTTCTATAAAAGAGAGAATCCAATATCAATTGTAATCAAGCAGAAAAGAACCTAAGACGGGTTCACGAATATCTACAAACTCAAAACACTAGGCAAATTGTGTTAGTAAACAGAGACAATACTAATAGCTACTGCTTGCCTAGCGTAGTCAATACAAAGCAAACCCCCTAACACAATTCCAGTTACAAGAACAGGTAAGTAAGCACTCAGTCATGCAAACAAATAGAACCACCATTTTTTCAAAAAGAAGAAACAGAACCACCACGCTTTGTTAGCTCCAGTTTCATATAAAGACGATCTATCTTCACTACGTTTTGTGCTTTCATTTTTTTGTTTGCATTGTTGTAAGCAGTTTTTTTTTTTTTTTTTAGAATAACACATTACAACGCAGACGCTCACAACACGCGCACACTCACCCCTACGAACACACGTCGCATAAACCCTACCCGTATGAAAGCATCTCCAAAGGACTGAAAGACATGGCAGATCCGGAAATTCTCGAAGTCACCATCGGCGCCTCGTGCCGACGGGAAACGCCGCTACCACTTAATGCATAACCGAGAAATCCTAGAAAAATTCCAGGAAAAGGTCGGCGAAGCACCGGGATGATTGAATGATTGTTGTTCAAATTGTGGAATTGATTTTAGCTTCCAAAGATGATGATATTTGCCTTGTTGGGCCTGATTTCTATAAACCTTTGGTGAGAGTCGGTTTGAGCCGAATACGGCCTGAAAATCACTGATTCCACAGTCGGCATCCCCACCCGGCCTGCATCGCCCGTCTCGTGCATCCTTTCCACGCGTCGGCCTCTACCTCCCTCCCGGGTAGCATGAGCCTTCCACGTTTTAAAGACAGACGCTCGGCCTGTGCCTGTGCCTGTGCCTGTGCCTGTGCACTTGGGTCGCGCAGCAGCCAGAGCCAGCCTCTCTGAAGCAGCATCATGACGACGAGTAACGACATCACACGCGCCAGCCACCAGCAGTCACCAGCCACTGGCTTGAAATCAGCAGTTCAGCACTGGCACTGCACGCGCCCCTCACCGGAAACATGCAAGCCCAAATGCCCCGTTTGTGTTTTGCGAGACCACACACTTTTTCACACACCGATGCGTGCTGTGTAGGAGGGAGAAACCGTTGCGGATTGGGCAGCGCACACAAGCAAAGCATCCCAGCTGCACTGCACCGTTCTACTAGGTCTACCAACGAAAAGAACTCGACACACACAAAATCCACCAACGCGCGCGCAGTCCAGAACTGAAAAGTCTCGGCGTTCGGCGAGGAAAGGAAAGGCCACCGAGTTCTTTCTGGCCGGGCGAATGCGATCCATCTAGGTTCGGTGAAAGGGAACAGCGCCTGGACGGAACGGAAGGCAAAAGCCACGACAGACTTGACTCGGCGTCTACGGGGAATCCACGAAACGGGCGCCACTCAACATACCACCACCAGCAGCAGCAGCCGCAAAATGAATTCGCCACGAAAAGTGCCAGCTTTTATGGATCCCCTTTTACAGTACAGTTCAGTGGGTTGCCTTTGCAGCGCACGTTTGTTACTCGTACTGGTACTATTATCTGGCTCGTAGTAGTATACGAGTACTACGACCTTTTCGCCTGGCAACCACTGAAGTACTACGAGCCAGTGGATGTGAATGAGAATGACCCACACACACACACTGCAAAATGCCATAGTACATTTCATTTTGCACAACAAAAAGGCAAATGTGCTATCCTGATCCTAGGATCTTGTAAGTGATCTATTTTTAAGTGATCCATTTGTGTTCAAAGAAAGAAGATTACGTGAAGCTGAAAAGGCTGATCCCGAGATCAGCTTGCCCTCACTCAGCGCCTACACCCAGTGCGACCCGGGATTTGCGTCCGCCCGTTTCCATTCGAGAAGAAGATACCTTTCCTTTCCACCTCCAAGGGAAAGGAAACCGCCGCGAGAGCAATGCTTCCCTGGTATTTATACGGCCGCGCGTTCTGGACAGGCCAGCCGGCCAGGGCCAGTCTAAACGAGAGTTCTCGTTCAGACGGCGAGTCGGGCGACCATGGCCGAGGAGGCGTGCAGGGAGATCCGGGGCGCGTGCGGCACGCCGCGGCGCTGGGCCTCCTCCTGGCTCCACGGAGCCCGGGCGAGAGGCAGCAGATCAGGGCGGCGTACCGTGCGACGTTCGGCGAGGACCTCGCCGGGGCGCTGCACGGCACCCTCGTGGCCATGTCCAACTCCAACAGCCAGGAGCACGAGGTAACATCATCGCAGAGGCGAGCACAGGAGTCTCAGCCTTAGCGACGGCGGCGACCGAGTTCTCAGTCTCGCGGGTTTCTCTTCTTCCTCCAGCTCTGCAAGCTGCTCTACCTGTGGGCGCTGGAGCCGGCGGAACGGGACGCGGTCGTGGCGCGGGAGGCGGTCGAGGGCGGCGTCACCGTGGCCGGCTACCGCGCCCTCGTCGAGGTGTTCACGCGCCGGAAGCAGGACCAGCTCTTCTTCACCAAGCAGGCCTACATGGCCAGGTTCAGGAGGAACCTGACCAGGACATGGTCACCGAGCCGTCTCACCTTACCAGAGGGCATGCGCCCATCCCATCCTTCTTCACTCCCCTTCTCTGCTGTCATGGCGTTAAACCACCTGACTACCGCCATTGTTGTTTGCTTCAACAGCTGCTCCTGGCTCTCGCGGCCTCCCGCAGGTCGCACCACGACGGACTCAGCCAGCACGTAGCCAAATGCGACGCGAGGAGGCTGCACGACACCAAGAACAGCGGTGCCGGTTCCGTCGTCGACGAGGCTGTGGTCCTTGAGATGTTCAGCAAGAGGAGCATCCCACAGCTCAGGCTGGCCTTCTGCAGCTACAAGCACATATATGGCCATGACTATACCAAGGCAAGCGGACTCATCAGCTTCTTCGTGTCATCCACTTCATGCAGCTCTGCTCAATGACTCTGTTCTGACTACCTTGCGACAATGTGTACGCGTGCAGGCACTGAAGATGAATGGGTCTACTGAATTTGAAGAATCTCTGAGAGTTGTTGTCAAGTGCATCTACAACCCTTCCAAGTATTACTCCAAGGTAATAAGTCCAGGAAACCCTTGAAATCAGTACCAAAAAAGCATGCTGTTTTGTACCTGTTCTAATTCGTTCTTCTGCTCTTGATATTTCCAGCTACTGCAGAGAAGTATGCTATCTGCAGCAACTGATAAAAGGATGCTTACAAGAGCTATCTTAGGCTGTGATGATCTTGGTATCGGTGAGATCAGATCAGCATTCAAGAGTAGTTGTGGAAGGAACCTTGCAGACTACATCCAAGAAAACTTGCCTGAGTGTGATTACAGAGATTTTCTTGTGGCTGTGGCAAGGGTCAGTAGCACCATGAGGTTGGATGTTTGAGTAGAAATAGAGGTATCCCTGTCCCTGAGTTGTCCATGGAACAAAATACTGTCTTGAATGCTGCAAAAGTAAGTTGAACAAGGATAGCAGCAGTGTCATCTCATCTGATTGGGATTTCAGGTTGTTACCAGTTTATTTGCAAGTGCTAGACTCGATGGTGAAACTATCAAATCTCATATGCAAAAACACAAAACATAAAGATAGGTTTATTGCAGAGGACTATATTACGGACATCAGTTAGATGAGCTTCTTCTTTCTCGAAGTACTGTTGTAGATGCGACAACTGTAAAACAGAGACTGCAATGCAAACACTAAGAGAGAGCATGCTCAACCACGTGACCCTAGAATTCGTCTTTTCACTGACATCCCTCATGTTAGCTTCTCTGCAGCGAGAACAATTTTGTTAAATAGATTGTTATTATACCCTGGGTATCAGCCAGGTTCATGAATAACTGAAACATGAAGCTAGGAAAATAAGTGGATGCACAGACTTGGATTTTAGAAGAAGCAGGTTGTCATGGATTGATTGGACAGAAACTTCAAGCTTGAGTAACTCCAGTTCAACTCCCTGATTATAAAACTTGATGTTATATGGAAGAGGAATAAAAAAACTACAATTGGCAGTATAACACCTCATTTTCATATACTTCACCTCGATCTTTTCCTTTTTTAGCAACAGACTCCCAGTCTCTAGTAGCTATCCCAATTTTCCAATCAAGATTTAGTTTCACCACTAACCCTCTGTCCTCACCATCAATCGAGAAGCAGGCAAGGTAGTTCCCTGCTTCTGCTGTGGTAAATGCAAATTGCTCCATTGAAACCTTTTCTTTCTTATGAACAATGTCTCCAAAAAGGGATGTGACCTGAAATAATGATCCCCAAACGAAATGTAAGCATGTTAGCGGAACATAAGGGTTGAAGATGTAACAATCTTCAATCAGACAACTCCCAGTCAATGTCCAGTTCCTCTCCCAGCAAAGTTACTAGTATGTTCTCAATTAAGTGAAAATGCCAATAGATTTATCCACTACTACTACCATGTGCAAATAAGTCAAAAGCTTTTGTGGGTAAAATTGGTGCAACTCATACACCCTATTCACAAGATGTAATATCGTGAATGCAATTGCAAACTATTTTGCAGATAAATATGACAGTATGGAGGTGGATTCAATGTCTCCTGATTCATAATCACAACTCTATCCAGAAAAATGTTGCCTATCTTTAGTCCCTCTAATTGAAGGGAGAGTTTATGGCCAATGCAAGATAAGCAAGGTGTTTGGACAGCATCTTCCAGTTTCATTATTGAAGAACTAACAATGTGACCACCATGATGGCGTGATCCATTTCATGCACCATAGACAAAAAGGAATCAAGAACTTGGCTTATTAAGGATCACTTTGAATGAACGTAAGGATAATGGGAGCCACGACAGGAATCCAATCACACAATGATTTTCTTTCTCAAACAATAGTGAGAGTTACTTATGTTTTATGAAGAATAAAATTGTTTTTGTTTTCTATGATGCATTTGAGCTGGCAGAATGATTTTCAAATGGTGTTCTTCTTAGGACGCCCACGGACTGTGTGACCACAATGTAAGGAGCCATATGAATATATGATATATCCCAAGGGCTAATCACATGTCCCAATGTATGCCATCCATTGTTAGGTAAGAGTAACTGATATATACCATAAATCCATAACATCAAAGAAATAACAGCTACTGCACATAATGCACTTCCCTTCCATAATAACAGATACTACACATAATGCACTTCCATTGCATTTCCACTTGTACACAAAAACATAGAAAAATATAGGAGTACCGGCCATTCCAAAAATTTATACTGTGTATATAACAATATTTTGTTGTCTATCACCTCCCACGCTGTAATGCTTCGATCAATCCCGATCTGATGGATGCAATTGGATACCCCAACCCAATGGTGTTTTCTAGGTCGGCTAATAATTAATTAATTTACAGTGTCAACTATTTTAGTTCATTCATTTCTCTCCCTTAAACTAATTACGCAAGCAATGGTTATAGTCTATTTTTTATATTGCACACTAGGTCCAAGCGATTGGTTACCTTGACGGCGATGGTAGGGTGGGCGTGGTGGTGATCGTAGAGGACGGAGTAGTCGCCGATGACGACGACATTGGATTGGATCTCCTCCGACACACACTTAGTCCCCTGACGGCGCAATCTCCAGCCACACCGCCCCGGCCCCCGCCGCCATCCACCACACCGCCACCGCCGCCGCCGCCGCCCCGCCCATGCGCCACCTCGCGCCATCGTCTCTTCCTGCCGCACCACCACCAACAGCCCCAGCAGGTTGCAAGCGCCACCCCGTCCATCTCAACGCGATTCGCTAAGGCCCATAGACATGCGTGGCGCAATAGGCCCAAAGAAATCTTGAGTTGGGCTTTCTTTATTGACGGCCCACAGTCCCACCTCCAGGCTCCCGTTTTCGCTTGCGAATAAACAATTCGGCGAAGAAGGGAGAAGAGGGGCGGAAGCGGAACGACCTGACGAGGAGATTGCTTGGTGGGAGGAGTTGGTGAGGAGAGGTCGCCACCATGGAGAACCTTGCTCTGCTCTGGGGGATCATCGGCCCGGGCGTGTCCGGCGCCATCTTCGGGGCTGGATGGTGGTTCTGGGTGGACGCGGTCGTTTGCAGCTCCGTCCAGGTCTCCTTCCTACACTACCTTCCAGGTGAGAGCAGGAGCCCTAAGATTCGGGGAGTAGCCCCCCTCCCCTTTTTTTTCTCGTGCGAGCTTGGGGGTCCGATTGATCGGTGTGATTTCGTTGGGCGTGCCGGTTTTGCAGGGATCTTTGCTTCGCTGGCGGCGCTCATGTTCAATTGTGTGAACAAGGATGAGATTGGATACGACTACTACTCGCCCTACGGCGACGATTCCGAGTGGAGGTGAGGTTACTGCTTGATTTTTAAAAGGTTGATGGAATTGGTGGATGAATTTAGGGTTTGAGATCCATATGATTCAGTCCAGCCCGGGTTTTATCTGTACGATTGAAAATAAGCACAGTTTCAGGAATCACGTGAATTTGCATGCGATGTAAATAAACCATTTTACAATGATGTCAGACTTTTGATTTGAGTCAATCTCCATCTTCCTAAGCTGGCACTGGACTTAGAATTGTTGTAATTAGGAAACTAATAAGGCCCTGTTTGGTGGAGCTTCACTCTTGATTCTTAGCTCGAGCTCCTTGATTATCTGATGGAGTGATTCTTAGTGGGAAGTGATTTTGGAGTGATTCTTGTGGGGATTTAGGGGTAGCATGAGAGCAGGTTATTCAGCTCCCTACTGCGCCGTGTAAATGGAAGAGCGATTATTGTCATCCCACCAGAATCTAGTCGTGTTTTATTGTTTGGCTGTCTTGGAGTGATTCTCACGGAGAATCTAGAGCTGCGAGCACTCCCAAACGCCCCCTAATGTAGCATTGTGGTTATGAGCTGAAAATATTTTTGTAAAGGTGTGGTCTTGTAGGAGTCTCCCAACTTTATGAGGGATTAGTTACTATCTCATGTTTCAAACAACTGCCGTCCCACTCTGGTAACTCTGGTATGGAATTAGCAAGGAGGAGGCAGTTCTACATGAGATGTAGTTGGATTACCATATGGAAAGTCATAAGATTTTTTTTCTAGGGGACTTATGGAACTACTTAGACAACTAGTTGGACTTCTCTTTTGGTAATCTTACAGATTTGTGAATCTTCATATCTTTCGGGAGTAGGGTGGTTTCCACCATTACGAATTATCCGTGATCATGGATCATAATGCTTTTATCCTCTTATATGCTTATTTTCAGGTAATGCAATCATCAAGATATAACATCTCTGTCTGTTAAATATAACTTCTGTATTTAGGTAGAACAATGACCTTGTTATTAGGGTTGTCTTAGCCAGGACACTATTTCATGTTTTTTTCACCCCATTTGTTTTGTTGTTGAGTTTGCGCAATGGGATTACATACATTTGTTTTTCAAATACTGTCTTGTCATTGATCTTGATGAACCAATATACAATAGGTCAAATAGACATGTTTGATTTGAGTTGTAATCTCTGTTATAAAGGCGTCGCCTAGGCGTCCAGGTGTACTCAGCTTGCCTTGTAAAACAAGGCGCCTTGTCGCCTAGGCACCGCCTAGGCGTCCAAGCGTACCCAGCACTCGCCTGGACACCTAGCCGCCTTTAAAACAGGGGTTGTAATCAAAGTTATTAAGGCGTCACCTAGTCATCACCTTGACGTCTGAGCGATTTTTGAACGGTGGCGTCGGGCTTGCTACGGCTTTTGTGCATATGGCGTCGCCTTGCACGTCACCAAGGCGTCGAGCTGCTCAAGGGGATGCTGCAAAGCATGTGAGCGTGGGAGGTTCAGAAGGAAAAAGGCGCTGCGGCAGGGATTTTGCCTGTGGGTGGGAAACGTGGTGATCGTGCGTGCCACGGCAAACAAGGGAATTACGCGTGGGGGCAGGAAACTCACTGATTGCGTCATCGCTGGAGGTCTTGGGCCCGCACCTACATCTCCTGGGGTTGATTCTCAGATTCGCATAGATTGGGATCGAGGGAGCAGAGAGGGGGGGGGAAAGAGAGGAGGGAGGGAAGAGAACAGAGAAGAGTGGAGAGGGAGCACCTGGGATTAAGAGAGCAGAGGGGAGAGGGAAGAGGGCTCGCTTTTAATCCGCTGCCTCCCTGCCTGATCCGCTTGGTGATCTCTGCTCTTTGATTCCCTCCAGCCGCTCAGTCACAGCACAGGTGTATCCTTTTCTCCCAACTAGCCCCCTTGTTTGCTCTTCTAGCCTTTCTCCCTCCTCCCTCTGCTCTGCTCTTAGTAGTTGTGCTGATCTGTGTTTCCACTAGAACACTAAGATGAAATTATGCCATTATAGTTATAGTCTATTTTTTTGCTATTGAGAGGAGAGATTCCAGAGTTCCTATTTTGCTAATTTATGCTGTGCACTAGCACTGCTTATTATGATAATACATGCGAAGAACTGGCTGTACTGAAGTGAAGATTAATTTTCTTCTAAATTCTAGTGGCATTATAGATTATACTAGTAGCGCTGCTTATTATGGTAATACATCCTAAGAACTGGCAGTATTGAAGTTTAATTTGCTTCTAAATTCTAGTGGCATTATTGATTAAGATGTTCGTTTGGCTCTGCCTCGCCTCACGCCTTGAACACCTTAGGCGTCTGGAAGGGGGTAGCTCGCCACACCTCGCCTTTCCCAACAGTTGATATAGAACTATTTCCAGGAAAGGTCTTTTTTTTTTTTTTTGAACAACTACACTGATTGAGATCCTGGTCAGATAGGTTTTGCGGATCTAGAATTTAAAGATACCTGCAGCAACATAAAGCTTGTAAAATAAACGATTTGCACTTTTTTTTTCATAATGTCAAAATCAAGGAAAGTTGTTAGTACAGAACCATATGTTGGTAAACAAGAGTGCCTGGACTCCCCTTAGCATATACTCTCTCCCTCCTAAAATGGAGGTCGCTATGGGGCCAGTCTAAAGTCAAACTTTCTCAACTTTGACTAGTGCGTAGAAAATACGTGCAACAATTATATCTCCAAATGATTTTATTATATTTCAAGATCTGTCCAATAATACTAATTTTTTTCTTATAAATATTAATACTTTTTAGATATAATTGGTTAAAAGTTTTAAAAAAACTTCGGGGAAGCGAGAATGACTTCTATTTTGAGACGGAGGGAGTATCCTACACAATGAGATTGTAAGGCGTTAGGCCATGCCCCTCGAAGTCAATCTGCTTTGAAAATTTGAAAGAAGGCATTGGAATTTTGTTCAAAGTGGATCTTCAACGCTATTATAGACTTGTGTTCCAATTATCCTTGCATCCAATGGCATGTACATGTGCCACCTAGCCAAAAGTTTCATTAACTAAATCTTTGCTTTCTAATTGAAGAGCCCTCAAGTTTCTAGCATTGTGCTATGCGATGCATCACTTTTTATCAGGTTCAGTAAGTCATGGTGTTGTCCTTGTAATCCCAAATGGACATATCTTTTGCATACCTGAAAACTCCCTCATTGGTTCTATAACAAGACAAGCAATTTCAGGGTGCTGGAATGTGCTCAAATGGAATTTAAGATGTACGAACTTTTGTCTGTGATACTTTTATAGAAGTTTTGTAACATTAGTTTCTTAATCTTGCAGAGTGAAGCTTTGGCTTTTTGTGGCATATGTGGTCTCTTTTTGTCTGCCTAGCTGGATCTGTGGGTTTATTGGTGCAAGATGCGCTGACGAACAAGGGCCCTTCTGTCTGGACTGGTGTGGCTGGTGTTCTGCAATGTGTTCTTGTGTTGATAAGGTATGCCTTCAATTTCCATCTACTATAATATTTCACTCCCTCGGACGCTTGTCCAGTTTGTGTACCGAGTTCCCTTGACCCTTGCAGTGGGCTGGTCTATTGGACATGCCACTCAGAAGATTAAGGGCGAAATGTCATGAGCAGACTTGCGAAGTTGGTCACAATCCTGTGAAGAAAATTATTTCTGGCACCTGACAGCATGTGATTTTGTGTGATGGAAATGGCGTGAACTGTTCGCTGCTGAGTGGGATTACTAGAAATTTCATCTGTGCATAACTGATGTTCTGAAAAATGATGCTTCTTAACACCGGTGTACGTTTTGCCCCAGCTTCTATTGAGTTGTGAATCTGTGATGCGGTCGTGGATCATGCAAATCTTGTGGTTAAAACTGAAACTGTCAATGAATTAGTACTATTTATTTAATACCTACATCCTAAATTATAATAAGTCATTCTAAGAATTTTGGAGAGTAAAATCAAATCAAGTTTGACTAAAATTAGAGAATTAAGAAACGTTATTATGACAGCACATTGGTATTACTATGAAAATATAATAAGTCATTCTAAGAAGCTCAAGAGGAATTTGACCTTGAATAACTTTGCTAGGGAGGCGATTAATGAGATATGTGGTGGCTAAAAAGCTTCCCCCCAAAATTTTAAGGGCATGGATGCATGCGCTAGTAGAGATAAACCCATTTCTACTATATGACGATGAGATAAACCCACTTCTACTATATGACGATGTTTCCTCTCAGCAGATCCATTCTGATGATGAGCATGAGGACATGAGACATGATGTGCGATGCCTACACATTGAAAAAAAGGAATTTAGCTTTTGGTATTCACCACCCCAATCAGTTTGGATAGCTAGGATTTTTTGCTGAATTGGCGTTCTACTATAGATTGAAACTCATGAAACTTCAAAAACTTCAGACTTATGCCGTAGCAAATAAATCCAAGTGAATTTGCTAAAATCATCAATGAAACTAACATAATAATCATTCTTGCCAACCGAAGTAGGTGCTGCCCCCATACATATGAGAAAACAAGTTCAAAGGGACTTAATGACACGCTTGTTGATCTAGGATATGGCAGCTGATGGCTTTACCCTTTTGACATGCATTATAGATGGTGTCTTTACTGGACTCGAAACAAACTTAATTTGACTCTTGCTAAGGACTTGACGGACAACTTCATAAGACGGATGACCAAGGCGACTATGCCACCTAGACGCCAAGATCTTGACAAAGAAAGATGCGTCACCTTATTCGATGAAGGGCTGGACTATGTGGCGACTTCAATGGGTACAGTCCGCGCCCTCGCACTCCCCTCTAAGCAGCGTTTTCTTTGTGGCCTGATCCTTGATAAAAAAAATGAGTAGGATGATATTCAATAAAAGCACGATTATCTGAGGTAAGGCGATGGACAGAGGCAAGACTTTTGTTTGCTTCCGGAACATAAAGAACATTATTAAGAACAAGATTGCGATTTGGGGTATGAACAAAACTCTGACCTACTTGGTTTATTCTCATACCTGCACCATTGTGTGTACCTGGTCGTTGCCATGGTACTTGTCCCTCACGATGTGCTTATCAAGCTCACTCGTAATGTGGTCGGTGGCGCCGATGTCGTTGTACCCGGTTGGTGTCGAGGCCATAAGAGTTGGAGTTGGTGGCGGCCGAGACCGTGTCGCTGCTCAAATATGCGTGGAAGGAGGAGTCAAAGCGCTTGTGGCAGCAAAGAACAGTGTGCCCTCCTTTTCGCACAATTGGTAGATGCGATCTCCACCATTGGGGGGCTTGCCACCATTGTTGCCGTTGTCGCGGCCACCACCACGACCATGGCCGCGGCCACCTCCACCTCCACCATGATTGAAGCCACCGCGTCCTCCACGGGTAGCGGTGTTGGTGGAGGTTCCCGACCCACTGCCATGCCTTCTTAGAAAACCGGGCAGCCGATCAGCGAGAAGGCAAAGGGCTGCGCGGCAGAAGAGGAGGAAGCCATGGGTGGATTTTGTGGAAACCTAAGCTCGATTACATGTAAAATGGGTTTAACGTGATGCCTTCTCGGGCTCACGGCCCGTGTTTATATAGGCTTGAAACACCCCAGCGTGGTTTACAAGATAGGTTTAGATACAATCGGTTAGGATCATGCTATGCTAACTAACTAGCTAACTTACATATCAAGTAACAACAATAGATTACAACAACTCGAGAATATCCTATAGTCTATCTATGGAGCCGTGTACAACATGATAAGGCCATGGGCTGGGTAGATATTCTAACATGGACTGCCTTAGCATAGCCTACACGATAGTGTAAGCGTCATACATGCCATGCCTCTCAAGGTCAATCTGCTTCAAGAATTTGAAAGAAGGGATTGCAAATTGGTAAAAGTGGATCTTCAACATTAGTATAGACTTGTCTTCCAGACCAGTCATCCTTACATCCAGTAGCATCATAAGCGGAGTGGTGTATATGTTGGACAAGCCACTCAGAAGATTAAAGGTCGTAATGTCATGTGCATGCTTGCAAGGTTGGCCACAATCGTGTGAAGAAACTTATTTCGGGCAGAATATGATTTTGTGTGATTGGCATGCACTTTTCAGTCCTAAATGGGATGACTAGACGTTTCATTCATCTGTGCATATCTGACCGTTTGAAAAATGATGCTTCTTATCACCGGTGCTGGTTTTTGTCGTCCCCAGCTTCTTGTGAGTTGTGAATCTGTGATGCGGTCATGACCATGCAAATCACCTCGATGTGGCCATTGATAACCACCTGCAGCAACAAGTTAGTATACTACGTACTATTTACTTAATCACGCGTCCTAGTCAGTTCCAGTTACTTCATATAAGTCATGACTCATGACGCTATTTCGCCCTGTTTCATCGTTATCGCTGATGATCTAAACGGTCCTGGAAGCATCGAATCCAATGTCCAGCTATCAAAGCACGTATTGAAAACACCAGTTTTGCTTCAAGTTGGAGAACGCCATTTCTGTACTGCCGGCATTCCGGGTTTGTTTTGTTGCAGACGGTGACACGGTGTAGGGGCCCATTGCCGGCTGGGCACGATAAGAAAACTAGATTTATTTATTTTTACAACAATAACAAAACAAGATTGGCCATGCTCCGATTCCCAGTGTTGTGGATGGCTGGATCGATAGGCCTTGTTTGAGGCCAATTCGTATGTTTGTTTGAGTGTTATCAGATTCAACTCAATTCGTATGTGTTAAGAGTGCATTGAGGTGGAATTTAGTTAAGTTCCACTCTAATCCACCCAACACATGTGGATCTAACTACATCCAAGTAAGGTTAATCAAAAGGCAATGCCGATTGATGCAAACCACTTTGCATCCAAACAAGCCCTTAATCCATATGTTTCTATCGATAACAACGTAGGGATCCATGTACAGCCGCCTGCCGCCGACGATACCGTATTGCCGTTCCGTGGAAAGTAACAGTATTCCGTTGGCCTGTGGCGCGTTGTTCGTGGCTAGCGGTCCAACTTGGTCGCTTTCACTGAAGCGTGCAGTGTTAGACCGGGCAACATACATGCTTTGGAATTACCAGTCGTACCTGCAGCCATTTTCAGTAATGTACTGACGGTGAAAGAGACGTCGGCCCAGGGTCGATTCAAGTAATCGCGTTTGGGTCACAACTGCAACCTTGGGATCTCAGACAAATGGTCTCACTCAGGCTAACTGAGTTGTACGTTTCGACTCGACCACACCAGCTGACACGGTGGATCATGGTAATATGTGGAACGTGGATTCTCCGGCGGCGGCGAGGCGAAACTGCCATCCTTGGTTTGAGTTCAGTTGCTTTGGTAGTTCGGTGAACGAATCCACCATCGTGTACGGTGTGAATCATGAGAACGTATTCCAGGAAATCGCTGGCGCACCTTACCTTGCCGTCGCCGGCGGCTGCTGGCGCGGCGCCCTCGATGGCGCGTCCCGTCTGAGAGGACAGGCAGGGTCAGCGCCATGGCCATGGCTGCCGCGCGTTTTTTGATAGAACTCTCCTCCGCAATTTCTCACGTGTCGTGGCCCCGTGCCCGCGTCCCTCGCGGACCCGGAAATGATACGGAACTCGCCGTGCCGGTGCCAACGCGGCAGGCCAGTGCCGAAAAAATGATGATACTTTTAAATTGCAGTTGTGACGCACACACGGGCTTTCTTTAATTCTGCCTCGGATAGTAGTCAGCTTTTTTTAGAAAAAATCTCACTAGAAAATGAATTGCCACTTGAAAATTCTAATATGCATTATAAAAAGAAATAAATGGAGTATGAATTTCTCATTCTTCATATATTATATAAATAATAAATAATAAATATATGATGCCTAAAAAACTAAATACTTTTTATTGTTGCTCGTACCTCACGTACATTCAATAAAAAAAGAAATCACAAATCTGTAGCAGTAAATAAACAAACTATAAAAGGGGAAAAGGAAAATGAAACACCGTAACAGGCTAACGGCCTTCCGCTAAACCACAGGGCAGGTATCCCCGTTGCCCACCTCTCTCCCCCTGTCTCCGTCTAGAAAAAACAGCGTTCCCACCCTTGCGCCGTGAACGTAGCATTTGCTCCGAGTCCACCATTAAACTAGTCGTCGTCTCCCTCTTGGTGTTTCCCCCCCCTCCTCTGCTTCGGTTACGTCGAGCCTGCATAAAGCCGCCCTCCCTTGCTCGCCGAATGGTATGGTGTGACTCACGAAACGCATAGGCATAGCACGAGTCCCCCAGCCGGCCCACCAGACACGACGAGGAGAGAGAGGCGAAACGATCGGAGATGAAGCCCAAACAGCGCCGCCGCCTCCTCGGAAAGGAGGCTGCTCTCGCGCCGGATACTCATCCTCTGCTTTCTCAGCTTCTTCCTCGGCATGCTCGTTACCGACCTGTGAGTCAATAGATTGGTTTCTCTTCTTCTTGCTGCTATGCCCGGGGAGTTCTGTGCGTGTCACCGCGTGCTGCAAGGCCGGCTTACGGGTTCTGCGTCTGCCATCTGCGGCGGCGATGGTTTTTGTGCAGGTTTGGATCGATGCCGGGCCTGCCGAGCCCGGTCGTGGTGCAGAGCCGGCGGCACCAGCACGACAGGGAGCTGCAGAGCCTTTCCGAAGATTTTGTTGCCAAGCCGGTAGGCCAGCCTAACCCCTCAACTTTCTGTTTTTCCCTCTCTCTTTTTATTATATATATCCTTTTTCTGCTCTGTAATAAATTCCTGGACCTAATCAGCTTGCTACTTCAGACATTGTTGAATTCGACATTGTTACAGGCATCATACTCTTGTCTTGCTTACTACTATGAACTGTTGTGGCAGTATTTATCAGGCAAGAAAACATAGATTAAAGACTATGACGGTTTAGGGAACACGAGGAAATGGATATGCACTGTTTATGCATTAATTAAGTACACCTCTTGTAGTTTTTGGCACCATTTGTTTCTTAAAAAAATTTTCCTGCATTTGATTACGGTGTTCGATAAAGCACATAAAACTGTACTATTACCATAACGTAAAGCAAGCTTTTCAAGGTCAAGTATGTCCTTCCAACGAGTAACAGTTCTGTTAACTGATTATATAACCCTTTCTTGGTTTCAGAAACCTGCCGAAGATAGGGACATTATGGGGAGGTGTCAAAGACTCATGAGGCCATACAGTAAGTCAGCGTCGTGGTCCTTGAAAACTGTTTAGAGATACTGTTTTCGTCTATCAGTGCCTTTCGAACTGTCAATTCGGGACTAATTTGGGTATCATTTTGTTTTCAGATCCTTAGAGAAGTCAATTGACACACTACAGATGGAGCTGGCAGCAAAGCGCAGTAGCAATGAGCTTCATGGGGAAAGCACAGGTGGCGTAAGTAAGCTGCAGAGGAGAAGGGCGTTTGTTGTGATTGGGATCAACACCGCCTTCAGTAGCAGGAAGCGTCGGGATTCTGTGAGGGAGACCTGGATGCCTCAAGGTTCGCGTTATGCTCTGCGACTTGTTTTTTTATTTTTTTATTTTTATCTGCTGCTGGTTAGCGATTGTTTATTTATATGTTTCTAGTTCCTAGGCTCTTAGAAAAAATGATGCAGGATTCTCTCTGCGTTTTTTTTTTTGCTTGAAAGATCCAATGTCGTAGGAAATCTCCATTAGGGCTGACTGCTATTTCTAGCTTGCTGTGCTTGCTGTCTCTTGCATACTGACCTGCTGTTTATTAGGTGAGAAACTCAAGAAACTGGAGGAGAAGGGAATCATCATCCGATTTACAATAGGACATAGGTATGCTTAACTGTATTGTCTTTCAGTTTAATGCTTGTGAATAAGTTACAAACCCATAATTAAGAAGCTGTACATATTCAATAGTCTATGCATTTACTGAAGTAAAAAAAAACTGGTTTTTAATGCAGCGCTACATCAAACAACGTCCTTGATAAAGCTATAGACGCGGAGGATGAAATGCATCACGACTTTCTTAGGCTGGTATGATGGTCTTCATTAACTAACTAATTTACCATTGTTTTTTCCATTCCGTTGAAGCACAAAGATCCAAGTCTATGTTCTGCCGCTGATTGAGGACTGTCATGTGTGTTAACGCATTGTTATGAGACAACTGTACATGCTTACAGGATCATGTTGAAGGGTACCACAAGCTATCTGCGAAGACCAAGATATACTTCTCTACTGCTGTGGCCTTATGGGATGCAGATTTCTATGTCAAGGTGGACGACGATGTTCACGTAAACCTAGGTACTACTCTTTAGTATTAGACTGATTAATATAATACTAAAAACCTCTAAAATCACCAAACTGTAGTGAGGAGGTCTACATGATTTATTTATTAACTGGCGTAAAATGTGCAGGCATGCTCATCGCAACCCTTAGTCAGCATAAATTGAAACCACGGGTGTATATTGGTTGTATGAAGTCAGGACCGGTCCTTTCTGACAAGTAATTCTTCTGAAAACAGCATAGAAAATTGAAGTTCCAATACACTGAATTCTCTAAATACTAACATTCCACTTTGCTGATGTTTTCTCATCAGAGATTCAAAATACCATGAGCCTGAGTTCTGGAAGTTTGGAGAAGATGGGAACAAACATTTTTCGTCATGCCACAGGGCAGATATATGCCATCTCAAGGATCTTGCCACCTACATCTCGATCAACCAGTAAGACCGGAGCACGGTTTGTGCTCACTCAGACAAATTTTCTCTTTCTTGAGTGGCAGCTGATGCAGCTATGTATGTTCTTCGTATCCCCCAGGCCCATATTGCATAAATACGCGAATGAAGATGTATCTCTTGGCGCATGGTTTATCGGCCTAGATGTGGAGCACATCGACGACAGGGACATGTGTTGTGGAACACCACCAGGTCAGTTTCTTCAACACCTCTGTATACCATGCACCATTTGGCACTTCTAAGTTCTGACCAATCTTTGCTCTCTGAAATTTCCTCTCAGATTGTGAGTGGAAAGCACAAGCAGGGAACGTTTGTGTTGCGTCGTTTGACTGGAAGTGCAGTGGGGTCTGCAATCCAGTTGAGAGGCTAAAATACGTGCACTCGAGATGCAGTGAAGGGGAGGATGCAATTTGGAGTGCCTCGTTCTGACAAGATGATGTTAAGGGCGTGCAGGATGAAGAAGAGGAGATGATCTCGAGTCTCCATTGTTCGGGGTATATATAAAGAAAACACGTTTGTGTGCAGGCCATAGCTGCCTTGTGTTCCTAGAAGACTCCCGTTGTATGCACAAAGGAAGTTCAGAGCAAGGGAGGCATGGAAGTCTGAATCCTGATACAGGAAGAAACTACTGGAGCACGTCATTCTTTTTTCTTCCTTTTTGTTGAGAAATAGGTGATACATCCATACAGATATAGGCTGATGTGGGGTGGGTATACATGTTTTTTCAGTCCTCTGTGCAGAAACACACAGAATATATTCAGTTAGTTCATTTGGTCTACTCTTAGAATATATTCAATTACTTTCATCAGGACCAGAGAAGTTTTGCGGCATTATATCAGTTTCAGAGTTTGAGTAGCGGCGGCATACACAATATTAATGCCTAACACTTAATTATAGCACTTAAGTTGGGAGAAAATAGAGATGATCATAGATCGGTGGACAGTGGAGAAACAAAGTTTATGGAATTTAGTACTTGGATGCTGCGAAACCAGCTTATTATATATATGATCTCGACGGAACAAATAGAGACACGCGCAAGCCATGGATCTTAGTGCAACCTAGACTAGTAGTAGGTAACAACAAATCTGAAATGAACGATAAGCTGCATAAACTCCGCTGCAAGGCCATAACAACAGGGCGTGACAGACATGAAACACCTTTACCGGATCGACCAAGATCTGACGGCGACACTGCGTGGACGGCATCATCAGTAGACAATCGGTGTACGCTCTCGGCATCAGCAGGAATCGCGGGCTTGTCCTCTTCCAGCTTGCTATGCGGGCCTCATTGGGCCAGCCGACGTTCATGGAGCCGCACCCGAAACCGAGCGGGACGGTCATGAGCCTGTCGCCGTCCGACGACGTGAAGGTGAAGCGCCTCCGCGGCGTAGACGCCCATGGTCATGGTGCCGTCGCCGTAGTTGTAGCGGTAGGTGCACGTGTCCTGCCGCTCGCAGCCATGGTGCATAATGTCGGAGCAGAGCTGCCCGGCGCACCGCATGGGCTCGATACGACGCCGACTCCCCGGCGCGAACAGCGGGTCCGGCTGCGTGAGGCAGCTGGCGCTTTAAACGGCGCGCACTGCGTCCAGATGAGGTCGCTGCCGGTGTCGAGCAGCGCCGAGACGGGCTGCGGCGGCGTGCCGATGGCGAGGTCGACGACGTACTCGAGGTCCCCCGACGGGCGCACCGGCACGCCGGTAGCGGCGGCGTTGTTTGCTGGTCGTCGTCCTTGCGAGAGAAGCGGGGGCTGGCGCGGTTCCTCACCACGGAGAGCGCGGGCCGCCCTCGCCTTGCTCCGCTGCATGGCGCGCCGGATCAGCTCGGGCCTGGACAGCTGCTTCCTGCGTCGACATGCTTTTAGCGCGACACGGACGACGTCGTCCCCCTCGCGAACGCTGATGCCGCTGGACAAGCGCACAACGACGACGCTATCGCAAGCAACAGCACTACCAATCTTTGTTCCATGTTTTTGTCGTGCTGCCCTATAGCTTGCCCAGGCTCCACCTGTGGTGTGTGATGGCTATATAGGCGCAGGTGCTTATGCGTCGAACACGGCTGCTGACACACAATATATATTCTTGCACGTCTTGATGCAAACGCATCGAGGCAAGCTGAGAAGGAAAGCAACGGGCAGGATTGCCGATGAAACTTCACAAAAATTCGTTTGCCGATGGGTGGTCTAGGCACCGAATAAGTCGGGGAATGCTCTTTGGGGCACCCAGCTGCGAAGATCAAGATCGACAGAGAAAGCCGCAGCACCTGTAACACCAACACCAGCTGCAACGAGCACTAGGTAGTAGGGACTATACCATTACAACTCTTGATGTGACGCCGAATTTTGAGGAGAATGCACGTATCTGGCTGCAGGTGAAAAGAGGGCCGATCCGAGATGCCACCGGCTCCTGTGGGGAGA